>JASSUY010058225.1:0-87208 GCA_032466535.1 Forpus xanthops
CCAAGAGGAAGGTTTTTTTGGGGCGAAGAGGAAGGTTTTTTTGGGGCGAAGAGGAAGGGTTTTGACCCCATCACACACAAATTTCAGTTGCAGGAATCTCACTGTGATCTCGCCTGCTTGGCCTGCAGAAACATCCTTCTGTTGAAACATCTGCCTCATTATCAGTATCCCTGTGCAATGTATTCCAGTGTCCATAAAAGAATACACAGATGAGGGAGAGGCAGCTCAGTGGCTGGCACCTCTGCTGGGTTTGGGAGTGCAGTATACGCACGTGATGGATTCGCCCGGCGTTAGCAAGCCAATTCTTTCCATGTCTTTTTATAATCCACTTGTTTCCATAGGAAATGCTTCCTGTGTGCTGTTTGCTTCTTGTTTTGCCTTCTGCTTTGTGCATGGGTGAGTGAGGCAAGGCTGCTTCCTCTGCTGCGGTGCTGGAAGGGTTTTGTTGCCTGAGTGAGTTAAGGGCTCACTTGATTCATGTTCCTGAGCTAGAAATGTGTTTCCACCCTAAGAGGGAGGGTTTGGCAGAGAAATCTTGCTTTGGAAGGAGCACCCGGTGCCTTGCTCTGCCTGCTTTCCTCTCTTCTAAGAGGCCTAAGAGTGACAGAGTGTTGGTTGGCTGTAACTGCCTGCAAGGAGGTTAGAGCAGCTTCTAAATACCAGCTTTTGTTGTTCTTACAGGACAAATCGGTATCGTGTGGGGAAAGAAGAGACTTTTCTGCATGCTCTCGGTCACCAGTTTCATTTCCCATGCACCTTCCAGGCTTGTTTAACGGGTTGTTGGAGGTTCTGTACACCAAGCTGTCAGAAGGAGCATCAGACAGCCTTTGTAAATGAAGTTAGATGTGTGCTAAGATGCTTCGTACCCAGTTGATGTGGGAAGTTCCTTTTAAAAAGGAAATTATTAGAAAAAGCTTCATTTGATGGGCAGAAATAGTGTTTTCCTGTCTTCTGGCATCTAGCACTGCCTCATCCCCATCCCTCATGAGGAAGGGAAACGTGCTTTATTCTCCAGTGCAAGTGTAAAGCTGTGTTTTAGTTTCTCTTCACATTGGAGGGTGGCTCTCCGAATTCCTGTAGTACAGACAGCCTGTTGTTAAGTGTTGTCCCTCTTCTGGTGCAATAGCAGGTTGTTGCTCAATAGCAAGTTACTGGAAACAAAGTCTGATTTTAATGATGAACTATTGCAGCAAAACCATATACGGGGTAGAAGCTCCCTAAGGTTCTGCTCATGAAATCAACCATTTGGGATGAAGATGCTAAGGGTTTCCATGAGGAAAGCTGATGAGAGCGGAGCTCTTGCTTGGGGTCATTGTCTCCTTAACACAGGTGCTAAGGCTTCCATCCTAGTGGGGACTGGGCCTGAACTGCACTGCTGTGCTCTTCCTGAGCCTCTAAGCTCTTGATGTGAGTGTAGTTACAGAGAACACCGTTCAGAGGATTTATAGTTCTACACCACTTCACGTGTGGGTCTAAGTGTGTCACTGACAATAAACCGGGAAGCTAGGCATAGAGCAGGAATTAAATTGATTCCCAGGTTATTGCTTTGACCATAGACCCATCCATCCCATGGAGCACAGATAAGCATTTCATGTCATGTAAGCAGCAAGTGCAGCAAGCCATGTGTCCCTGGGCTTGCCTTGCTTGTAAGGCAACCTAATTCCCTTGGTGCTTCTGACCACCCTGTTTTAACATGAAGAGTTAAATAGCTGCTGCATTGCTGTTTTTCATTTAAGCTTCCCTGGGGGCACCTGCCAGGGGAAGTTTGCACTGTCCCAAGGGTGATGGTTTTTACAGATGCTTTGCCAGCACATTGCAGAGCTGACACTGAGCCAGCACACTGCCTATGGCTGTGTGTGTTTGCAGGGGAGAGCTGTGCCCCAGCTCATGGGAGAGCTTGCCATAGGTCAGATTGGAGCTGTGTCACTGAGACCGTGAGAGCTGAATCAGTTTGGATTGAAGAGGTTGAGTAGTGTTTCACCTCCCGTATGAAGATAGGGTGGGGAAGTTGGGGTTGTTCAGCCTGGAGAAGAGAAGGCTGCGTGGAGACCTCATAGCAGCTTCCAGTGTCTGAAGAGGGGGGCTATAATGATGCTGAGGTAGGACTTTTTGGGTTGTAGTGATAGGACAAGGGGTAATGGGTTGAAACTTAAACAGGGGAAGTATAGATTTGATATAAGGAGGAAGTTCTTTCCTGTAAGGGTGGTGAGGCACTGCAATGTGTTGCCCAGGGAAGATGTGAATGCTCCATCACTGGTGGTGTTCAAGGCCGGGTTGGACATAGCCTTGGGTGGCATGGTTTAGTGGGAGGTGTTCCTGCCCATGGCAGGGGGTTGGAAATGGATGACCTTAAGGTCCTTTCCAACCCTCACTATTCTATGAATGCACTGGGTTGTTGTGGGACATGCACAGTGTAGGTATACAATGTGGGATTGTTTGCTTTTGTAGTGTAATTGGGGCTATTGGAGAGTAAAATTGATGCATATAGTGCAAGAGAGGGGATGGGTTTGGCGTTTTACCTGCTCAGGAGACCCCAGCATCTTCTTGCTGTGCCCAAATGGGATGGCTGGAAACGTCTGTTAAGGAGATTGATCATACCAGAGTGTGAGCATGTGCTTATTCTCTCATGCGGAAGGTGGCAGAGCCTGCAGGCTTGTGCTCCTGACAGACAGGAACCTGAGGATCAATGTCATTTGAGAGAAGTGATGTGATGGATGACACAGGTATGAAGTTCTGGGGCTTTCAGTTTTCGTTATTGCTCTTCAGTGGAAAAAGTGATGATCAGACCCTAATAAAGCATCAAAATAGGAAGTGGGCCTCTCGTGGGGTAAATGATAAACTGGAAGTTGACACGTGCACATTCTTCAGCTGAAGCTCCCTATTCTGTTTAACTACCTGCTGAAGCATGGCTGTACTCATGGACAAATATCTGCTTAACCATTTGAGAGTCTTGTGCCTTGGGTGCCAGGTACAGGTTTAGTTACACTTCAGCAATCTGTGCTTCATCCAGATTTAAGTACAGAACTCGCTGTTGGCTTCACAGCTCTGTCCTTGGTTTTTGGCTTGGGTTTTTCTGTTTCATTGCTTTAAATCCCAGTGGAGAGCAGACCTCTTTATCTGGGTAGATAAGGGTGTATGTAATTATTAAACGAGTAAACATGGGGTAGGTCTCTAAGCACAGATTTGGTAGTGATGGTGTCTTTGTTCCAAGTGCTTATCTAAACATGTGAGCTGATTTGATGAATCACTGTATAGGACTTGTTTCACTTAATGTGTTCACGTGTCTAGTGCTCTTTAACTGTTTGTTTTCCACAATTAGTATCATAATATGCCCCTTTCACAAAGAAGGTGAAAACCAAACCTTCAGGCTCACTTGTTTAGAAAGAAGTTTCTAATTTTGTTCCTGTACTTGTAGGGAAAATGATTTTGTCAATATTTAACGTTTTCCTTGCAATACAGTCATCATGTTTGCAGTCTTGTTTCAGTCGCTTGTGAAACTCATTTTGAGCAGTGAACCGTGTATCATCCAGTGTTTTAATTGAAAGCATTCGGATTCTTCTCACTGAGAAAATCAACTCAGTGCACATTGTTTGAATGATACTTTTCAGGCTTCCACAAAGAAATGGGATTATTGATTGGGTCGGAGTCAAGGAAATAATAAATGGGACTCATCTACATATAATTCTTCATTTTTAACCTTGTTATCCGTTTGAATTCTTCCTTGGAACACAGTGGAGTACCTTAAGAATCTAAAATGCTACCAATGCTGGCTAAGGTGTTCAAGGCCGGGTTGGACATAGCCTTGAGTGGCATGGTTTAGTGGGAGGTGTCCCTTCCCCTGGCAGGGGGTTGGAACTGAGTGATCTTAAGGCCCTTTCCAACTCTATTCTATGGTAACACCAAGATGTGTGGTTCAGTTGATACACTGGAGGGAAGGGATAGGATCCAGACAGACCTTGACACACTTGAGTGTGGCCAAATGCCAACCTCATGGAGAAGAGAAGCTGTGTGGGGACCTCAGAGCAGCTACCATCCTACAATGAAAGAAGCAGAGAAGCTGTTACTGAAGTATATTGCCCTTTCTGTATGAACTACTGTATTATTGCAGGGTTTTTTCCACTTCCCAATGCATAGCAGTAGGTTCCAATGTGGTTTAATTCTTCCAGCAAATAAAGAGTTGTGCGTTCTAGAAATCCTCCACAATAATGTCAAACCCCTCCTGAATTGGAACACTTCTTTAAGCCAGCTGCTTCCCGATAGTCACCATGTCACTCCAGCAGCCTGCATAAATGCAATCCAAGGTTTGTCAAGAGCTCACATGGCCCTTCTTCTTCATCTTTGTAAATCCTGGGCCAGGTCCAAGCCTGAATTTACATCTGTCTGCAATAATTCCATTGATTTAGAGCCTGTGTTGGATGCTGAGGTTGAAATCAGAATCACTGTGCTTGAAAGTGTGGAAATTTCAGTGGAGCAGAGAAAACACTTTCATTGCTTTAGCTCATCATGTGAAGAGGGCAATTTGTCTGGTTTGGAAGTAGCTGGAGTTTACTTTTTATAATGGAAAGTAGGTGTCCTTACCCATTCATAGAATCATAGAATAGTTAGGGTTGGAAAGGACCTTAAGATCATCATACAAGCCCTACCTGAGAAGACAGGCTTTTATAGCAAGAAATCATGCCATAAGGACCTGGAAGCTTTTTGTTGCTATCAAAGTAAGTAGGGTGTGTTTATAAAAGGAAAGAGGAGCTGATTGGCAAATCCCCCATGTGGGAAGTCTCCATTTCTTCCTGCAGAAAACAAATCCTGTCCATTGTGAAATGGTTCCCCTGGGAGGGAATGGTATTAGGGGTGTCACATTCTAAGGTTTAGGAGATGCTAATTCCTGCTGAGTTGCCAGCCTATTGTGGGTATTTGGCCTGTCTGCTAGCTTCATTCTAGTGTTGTCTAGATGTCTTTGTCACTGAACTCCCTACTGGAACTTGTTATGCTGCTGTTTGCTTCCTCACTGAGTAATCTACAAGCTATTCCTCTCTGTAAAACCCTACCAGAGGTGGCATCTAGCACAAGGTGTTGCAGGCTTTATATGAAAGCTGTCTCTAAAAGACAAAGGTTTGGTGTCCAGGATACCAGCTTTCTGATATGGCACTGGGTTCTTGTTACTACCTCTACGGAAGAGCTCTGGCTTAGTCCAAATGCCTTTAATGGCTTTGAAGGCATCACCTTGCATGTGGATCTAAATGAGCAACCTGAAGGTAGGAACAAACAGGTAGAAATAACACTTAAAGCTCTAATGAGTCTTTGTTCTGTCTTTCCCTTTCTTGAAGGATGCGCGCCAGAAGTTCCGCTCCGTGCTGGTGGAAGCAACGGTAAAACTGGATGAGCTGGTGAAGAAGATTGGAAAAGCTGTAGAAGACTCAAAACCTTACTGGGAAGCTCGGAGGGTGGCCAGGCAGGTGAGAACTTTGTTACTAGCTTGTGCTGGTAGCTGGAGAGCGCGTGCTGGTTGCATTGCTTTCCTGCTGTTAATAGCATCTTAAGCGTGTGCACTTGGCTGGCATTGCTCTATGTCTTGAGCTGCATGTCAGTGGTGAGAACTGAGGGCAGAAATGTTTCTTCCCTGCCACAGGTGCACGTGTTCAGTCCAGGAGCAGCTATGGCAGGCAGAAAGGATCAGTAGTAAAAGACTAGTTCTCGTTATCAATGGCCTTTCAGAGCCCTGCTCTTTCCTATCAGTATTTGTGAGTGTTTGGAAACACAGTGTAGATTTCATGTACCTGCTCCTCGTTTTTAAAGCAAAGTGTGCACCAGGAAGGTGCTGGGAAGGAGGCAGGAGTCAGGCAGACTTGGGGAAACCTCCAGGGCGTTGTGCTGAAGCAAGGGTGTGCTAATTGGGGTTCTATAGTGTGTTGGTTTGGGAAGAAACTGAGCTTTGCTTTCTGTTCTGCCATCAGAACCTTGCCTCCTTTCTCTCAAGTACTTTGATTATTGATAGGCTTGTGTGGGTGAGGCAGGGAAGGATAAGGGGTGGAAATAAGGGTCTGATCTACTGCAGGGGAAGCAAGGAGAGCTTGTGAGATGTCAGGCGGCTGCTCACTTTAGGGACAATAGCTGAGAGGTGAGCATGTGGTGGTATAGACATTGCTCCTGTTGGGTGTCTGCAGTGGGGTTTGCTGGTGTCTGAGGCTTTTTGGCCAGGGGAGGCTGTTCCTGGTACTACCTTCTCTCCAGGCAGGGAGAGGCAGAAGCAGTGGAAGAGCTGCCCTCGAGCTGCTGCTTCTGTGCTCGGCTGGAGGGATATGGAGGGTGACATCTGTGGCTGGGTAGCCAGGATGCGATTGTGTTCAAGGGGAGAGTGAGAGATGGGGGGGCACATGTGAAACACGTGAAGAGTGCAGAATGAATCTGTTTGGAAGAGTAGGTAGGGATGAGGTTGTGAGATAAGAAGTGTAGGAGGCAGAAAGTAAACTTGTGGCGTGAGAGGAGAGAATGCATCCTCAGAACAAGGCACAGGAAAGGGAGGCATGAACACAAGCTTCATCGCTTGGAAAGCTGATGAAGCAGGAATTGGGTTGGTGGGATGTGGCATGCAAGATAACACGTGATGATGTCAGTCCTTTAGATCGCATGGCGTTGTTCTGGAGCCATAGTCTCGGGCACTGGGGATGATGTGTAGGGGTTATTGAGGCTTAATCCTTCAGACTAAAAGCAGTGTGGCAAATAGGTGGATTATGCTTCAAAGCCCAGAAAGCACAGTATCTACCATTAGTATCTACTATTCATCTGTAGCTGTTTGTAAAACAATCCCTGCTCTTTGGGCCTATGGTATGTGCTAGAGATAAACCAGTGGTGAGCTAGAGAAAAAGAGGAAGTTAGTAATAATGCTCAAGGAGTTGTTGCTATTGTGTTCATTAGTAAATGCTATTAAGAAAGTCCCCAAAACTCTGCCTTAAGTATGATCTTACACTTCTTTTGCTGTCAATAGCTCTGTAATGCTCTGTGTGCAATGGACTTCTGCCATTGACTTTTTCAGGTATAGCTTTTGAAATGCATGCTCAGAATGCAAATCAGATGCCTTTGAGGTTTATAACAGCAAGCACCTGGAGCAGAGAGCTTTGCCCTCTGTCCTGAGGTTGGCAGTAGATTATGCTCTGAAGGTGGAATTTTTCATTGCCATGTCTTTGCTATCTCAGCGATCCATTCGGTTATGCTGGTTCAAAAGTGTAAATACCCTAAGAAACCCAAACCTCGGAAGATCTGCGGATTAGAGCTGTAGAATCACTGCCCCACTATTGGGCTTGTTAGACGGTACTGTGTTTTTCACCCAGTCTGTTCTGTCATTAGCTAGGCTTAAATGCTTTTATACCAGATCTGCTGTTTTGCTGCACATTCTGTTTTCATTCCTTGATACCATTTTCTGTTTTTCAAAGCCAGGATTCCCCTTCTGACTGTTCATGTCACTCCTTTCTATTTTACGTTATGGAGCCAATCACTGAACGGAGCTTCCTCTTTGTATCTGCTCAGCAGACAGAGCTAGACCATTGCCTCTGCTTTCCCTTTGGCTCTTGTCTAATGAAACCTTGCAATAGAAAATAGGAGGGCCAAGAGGAATATTACCATTGGAGGACAGTGACTGTGTCTGGGAAGCAGGAGATTGGAAACGTTGGTACCAATCATCAGTAAAGCATCAGCTTCAAGAGTGGTTCTACTCTTAGTTTAGTCTAGATAAATTCTGTTTAACTGGGAGCAAGTTTGAGGTATTAAAGTGGGGAGAAGGGATGAGTGGGTAGGGAAACATGAAACTGGAGGAGTGTACAAGGATATTAATACGTTCAGGTGTCAGTCCTCATCTTTCTTTCTACTTTGGTTTGTGAAATTGTAGAGAAATATGGGAACAGCTTGGTATTTTTCCATTCAAGTTTATAATAACATCTAACCTATGATGACTGACCTCCTCCTCCTGTCTTTGTGCTTATTTTAGAGCCATTAGGCTGCCTCTGAGAGCATAGGCACAAGGTTCTTGTGTACTTGTAAGAGAAAGGGAAGTATAAACTCTTCAGTTTTGTTCTCAGTAAAGGGAAGTAAAATCATGACCTATAAATTAAGTCTTCTGGGAATAAAGAACTGTGTGATTAATGACATTTAGTTTGGCAGAAACACAGGAGTTTTCCAGAGTTCCTTGCATTTAAGATGTCAGTTGCAGGGTTAGTTGCTTGATGCAAGCTGTGTTTAGTCATGTCAGGGAGCTTGCTTTCACTTGGCACCAGCATGATTCTCTTCTGGAAATACTTGTTTTGTCCACTGAGATAAAACCCATTAAAAGGCATGAGGGCACTGGTGTGGGGTCAGCAAAAAACAGGCCCTCATCTCAAGTTGTTCCTTGGAGGAGCTTTAGAACCTTGAGCCCTTTTGTTTACTCACTCATATCCACATCCTGTGTTGGCAGATGATGGTGAATTCAGAACGAGTTAATTGCCCCATGTACAAGTCCTGTAGCATCTTGGTGATTTCACATATGCTCAGAGAGCTTCAGCTTGGCCTTTCTCAAGGTGAAACTTTGCTTTAGGAGAACAATGGTCCCTTAGGGTCAGGATTTGAGTGCTTTACCCTCCGAAGTGGTGGCATGAGGCATGAGGATGCTGTCTCTTGGTACCAAAGCAGTAGCATTTGGCTCTTGCTGTGAAATGGCTAATGTTCTTGCCCCTGTAGATTGCATGCAAATTCTGCCAAACCAGCTTGGTTATGATTCCACATATGGTGTACCAGTGGACCTTGTGGCGAACACCTTACTGCTTTGGAGCTTTTTAATCCAAATATGTTGTTTAATCAAACTTGAGTGTATTTCTGCTGCATACTGTCTTTCATGTTGTTCTTTAACTTGCGCTGTAATGCATGCAGTCAATGAGAGAACCTTGGCATACAGCAGAGTATTGTGTATGTACACAAGCAGTGGCTACGCTGCAACAATATGGAATTCCTTTAATCCAGGAGGTGGTCCAGGTGTTTACAAGTGTTGGGAAGATCAATTGTCTCATATCTATTTGTTAGGTTGATGGGTTTTTTTAGTTGTTATTATTATTTTGCTATTGTAGTGTGGGGTTTTTGGGAGGTGGGGGTGAAGGGGTGGTGTTGGGGGATTATTTGCTTGTAATCTGCTTCCCTGGATGGCTAGTTGAAGAATTAGGCTTTTCTCACCCTAAGGTAATGGAGAAGAAGAGTGACGTTACCAGGAAACATTAATAATGTCAATAACAGTGTAGGTCTTGAGCCTCCGAGTTAAGGAGTGTCCTAAAGCCACTGTTGACTTCTGTAGGGCTGGGGTGGAAAGTGCCTATGTAATAGTGTCTGAATAGGTGATAGTTTGGAGGAGCTGATTTTGTGCTGCTGCACTGCAGAGATAAACCACTACATCTTCCAGTTCCCATGTAAAATGGAGCTGTGAGGCTGCTGTGAAGCCAAGTTCATAGAGGGAAGTAAAAGCACTTTGGGGTCATTGGGTGAGAGGTGCCATTGAAACATTATGTGTGCGTCATTGCTTGTGAACCCAGGGGCAACGTGAACAGGAGGATTTGTCTTTCTGCTTTGTTTCTGTCGGAGAAAGTTAGAATTCGATCAAAATGTGTTCCCATTCTCAGAGTGGAAGTAGGTGCAGGTGCTTAACTCAGCTTATTTGGGAGGGACATGGGTTTGCTCTGTGATCTTCCCCTCCCCTTCTCATTGAGCTTTTAAAAAAGAGTGTTGGAAAACTTGCTTCAGGCAGAAATAGATGGAAGATCTATGCTAGGTCACGTCTATATGTATCTCACTAAGGGACCCATCTGTGGGAAGCGTTCAGACAGCGCTATGTTGAAGTGTATGAGTAGAATCACAGAATGGTTTAGGATGGAAAGGACCTGAAAACTCATCCAGTTCCACCCCCCTGCCATGGGCAGGGACACCTCCCACTGGATCACGTCCCCCAAGGCTCTGTCCAACCTGGCCTTGAACACTGCCAGGGATGGAGCATTTACATCTTCTCTGGGCACCCTGTGCCAGCGCCTCAGCACCCTCACAGGGAAGAACTTCTTCCTTATATCCATCCTGAACTTCCCCTGTTTCAGTTTGAACCCATCACCCCTTCTCCTATCACTACACTCCCTGATGAAGAGTCCCTCTCCAGCATCCTTGTGGCCCCCTTCAGACACTGGATGCTGCTCTGAGTTCCACATGCAGCTTCTCTTCTGACTCTAACCAGTGGTGAGAGGTGGGTACATGTGGAAAGCCTTCTGGCATACATCCCTCCCCTTAAACACAGAGGATGTTTAGACAACAAAGCTTGGGTTGTTCAGCCATTTGAAAGCTGTCAGGTGAATCCTGCACCAAATGGTTCAATGAGTCTTGGATCCGAGTGAATCGGGATGAAAAGGAGCTGCTGTCTTCTTGCAGAACAGGAACTGAGGTGAAACGGAGCCACTTGATGGAGTAGGTAGGAGGGGTATAAGCAGATAAGAGCACACTTACCTAGATGGAAGAGTCTGCCTCAGCAGAGGAGACCAATGCTATTCTTTGCCATATTCAGGACTGTCATGCCTATACATGAATGAAGCTTTCCAAAGTGCTCACTGTATCTCAGTTTCTAAGTGTCCAGCTTGAGATGTGTGAAAGTAGCGTGGCAAGCATGGGAAGTTACAGATGATGACTTTCTTTGACAAAAGCTTCTTAAATTCACAGAACTTGGGGCTGCAAAACTGCCAATCACCATTAAAACTGAATTGGGAATTGGAAACTGGTCTTGCCGGTGTCGCTTCCTGCAGCACCCAAGTTTCCCATCCAAATCTGGTCAATGAGGGAGAGTTAATTGGATTGCAGCACCAGCTGGCTCTGCTGTGGATAGCATGGAGTATGATAGCTCCTGGGTCCAGATCCAACGTGGTGGATATCCAGGTCTTCCCTTCTTGTTCCTCGGCGTTAGATGTGTTATCCATCAATACACTGGAGATGTGTCATAAGGAATCTTCGTTTTGATCCTATTTTGTGTGCTCAAGTCCCAAGGCTCATGTTAACAGGGAGTTCAGACTGAGTTGTGTTATTTGGTACATTTCCCTTGGCTTTTTGGTGGAGGGAAACTTGAGAAGCGAAAACTGAATGTCAGCACAAGTGTGACAGAGCTGCGTTCCTGTTTGGCAGCTTCTATGGAGCTAGTGAAAAGTCAAACTATGATCACGGTTACAGTGGAACAAGAAGTGACCTTTTCCAGCTGAAGGAGTGTTTCTTGTTAACTGTTTTGGAACCAAAATCTATCTGGTGGCTTCAGGTTGTGGAAGCAAGAATACAGGAACTTCAAAATTGACTTTGACAAACACACTGCAAATCCTTTCAGCTACTCCAGGAGGAAAGAAAGCACCTGGAGTGCTCAACTGCTTCCTGTGGGTATAGTTTGGTGCTTCACTATCACTGCCATTAATGGGCTGTTCATTCTGGTCTCTTACAGTGTGCTCGTCTTGCCTGTGGAGAAAGCCTCAGACAGTGATGTGTGCAGAAGTGTCCCTTGTATCAAATGAGAACAACTGCTGTCAATGTGAGATCAGTAACTGTCATAGGCTCCTAAGGGTATTTCCACCCTTGTTTCTGGTGACGGAACCAGCAGGAATGCTTTTACATGGATGTTGTTCCTCCAGCCATTAGGCTGGCCATATAGGTTGTTATTTGTGGTCTACTTATGCAGGTAGTTTGTCCTTTTTAGTTGAAGTGGGGTGAGCAGTGTGAGAAGTGACTGCTCCTCAGATGTGTAAATCAACTGTGCAGAAATGGCTGTGGTTTGGTTTGGGATTCCTAAGGCTGGTGGGGTTGAGAGCTCCTTCCTGAGCTGGGATTCACCTATCAGTGGATGATAAACTTGTCTGTGTGATGGAGGCTGACGTGATGGCCTCAGCACTAGGGCAGGCTGGGTGCAGAACAGAGACAGGCAGGCAGCACAAGCCTTGCCTGGGAAGAGATGGCTAGGGTGCTCCAAAGGGAAAGGAGACATGGAGTTTGCTGCGTGGGCAATCGGGGATCCCAGTGCTGTAAGGAAATGATAATGAGATTAAATGTCTGAGCTGTGCAGGAGTGGTACCTGAAATGATGTAGCATGAGGTCTATGGGTTAGGGTTAGGGTATGTCCTTCCCTTTCTGTTCCCTGTGGAGCTGCTCTAGACCTGGACCCCTTCTTCCCTCCAACTCTTTCTTGTCGTTACAAAACACATCATTAAATCAGAGAAACCACGTTGGTGTGACATCAGTCCTCTTGTGAAATGCGGAGTTCCCATTGCTGTGATCCCAAGGGGGCTTCTCAGTATGTTGATCTCCCTTTCTACATGGTACGTGGTGCCTGACCCTGCAGCCAGCCCATCTGAGGAGGAAATAAGCCAAGCAAAGGAACCTGACATCAGTGATTTTATTGAGGGTGAGGAGTCACTTCCTGGACTTCCACCAGGGAATCCATTGGTAAGCTTTATTTCTAAAGTAGGATGCACTTTGGGTTAAGTAAATGTTGTGCCACACTCGGAATTTGATGTACTCTTATCATGTTTGTACAGTTGTGATTTGAAGCCCTGTGAGCAGTGCATAAGAGTTGTGACCCTGTGTTCAGGGACGTATGGCTCAGTGTTTCACTGTTGCCAGACAGAGCTTGTGCTTGATGTGTCCTGTTTCCTCCACCAGCATACTCAAACCTGAAAGCTTTATTTGAAGTCTTATATTATGGTTCTGTTGCATTGTCCTTCAGACCAAGGTTGTGCTGAAGCCCAAGGAGCAGAGTGCTCAGTGAGACTTACCTGGGCCAATCTGGGGTTTTCTTAGCGTTGTTATTGATCTGCTTGAAGTTTAAGACCTCGGATTTGCATTTGCTTTCTGGCTCTGTGGTCTGGTTGAGCGGTGTGATGTTGGAGTGTCTCAGCCTAGCTGTCCTTAAACCGATGACAAGATAACAGACGTTGCCTGGTCGGATTTGGGAAGTTAAACCAAAGATCTGATCTGTGGAGGGAAGCTCCTCAGTGGGATTCTCTTCCCATCAACCCTGGTAATGCAAGCTAGCAGGTCAGTGTGACTGGCAGGTTTCTACCCTCTTAATCCTGAGCAGCTGGAAGTCTGTCCCATGTTTGAGCAAGCTAACAGCTGCTACTTCACAGATGACCTGAAAAAAACCCTTTACCCAATTCATATGTAGTGCTCCGTTACTTGTATCGCCTGCAAGCTGGCTGGCATCAGTAGTAAAGCCATCTGCAAATACCATGGTTTTGGTGCCTTTGGACAGTAGGAACTAATTTTTATCCACTTGGTCGTTGAAATACCTGTATCAATAAATTCTGTGTATATACATCCCCCCCTCTAAAAGTTAGACTACATGTGTCTATGCCTTCTGTGCCTCAGGTCTACTTACTTTGGGTTGGTATTTATACATTCTACATTTTAGGTGAGCTGTATTCTGTTGATGGGTGATGAGTTTGTATGAGCTAGTGATGCAAAAACACTGATTGGTCTTATCATTAGTCGAAGACGTGCCTTGGAGGGCTCTATTATGCAAATTTGTTAGCTGCGTACTGTAGATTGGAGATTTTTCCCTCTTCTGCTTTCCTTTCCAGAAGCAGAAGAAAATGCAGTTTGCATCTAAGTGTTTTGAAGGATTTATGTAAAAGAGAGGGAAAAAGAATCGTTCTTCCTTTGGTGTCTGTCTCTCCCATCTTCTCCAACCCCACAGAGCATCCATGGGTTCTTAGCTCTTCTGGCTGGCAGCAGTATGAGGCCAGCTAACTGTCCAACCTCCTCTCCATCAACTGTCAACAATGCAATGACCTAATTATTTTGCCTACCTGTCGAATGGTTTTTCCTTGTTCTTCTGTTGTGAAACGCTAGAAGTGTTGTGTGAGTAGGTCTGGAGTATTGGAATTCTGGAGTAAGTTGGTGTAGAAATGCCCTCCGTCCTTTGGAGTAAGGAGGAGAAGGGCTAGGGCAGGGAAATTTGGGTTTTTTTGGTAGATGTCAGCTGATTTAGGCAGGAAGAAGGAATACTGGTGATCTGGCTGCTATGCTTAGCCACAGATGCAATGGCAGATGCTGGAACTGGTGAGAAGGTGTAAGCGGTTCTCAAAGGGTGCTGAGATGTGAAAATAGAGATTTAATCCCTTTTTCCACTGCTGTTGTCTATGTGTTGAACATCAACTTGCATCCTCTTCAGTCTGGAAAAACCCAAGAGGTTTAGGTTGTGTGTTCTTTTGCACAGCTATTTCCAAAAGGTGAATCTACAGCATTTGAAACCCCAGTGATCCAAAGGAAGGATTACTCTGCTTTGCTCTCTTACTGTTTCCCCTCCCAGTCTTTGCTGGCCACTAGTGAAGACTATTTAAAGGGACTATAAGCCACAGGGAGGATCATCTGTTAAAAATAGTGGCTGGCATTTGAGCCCAGGTGACTTGAGGTCAGGGCAGTATCCTGTATATCTGTTTTGTGTGGCAGTTGCTCAGGGATGGGTGCTCCAAGGCAACACGAGTCTCGCAACCTTGGTGAAGCTGTTCAACCACCCCAGTCTTCATGGTGTACAGTGGTCTCAATAGGTGGGAGTTTATTATGAAGCTATAAATGCTTATACTAGAGGCTGCCTCCAAAACAAATCTGGTATCAATGGGGGTTACTGCCTTCTGGGTGTGTTCCATTGTGACTTCTAGTAAAATAGAATGAATTTGTGTCTGTTCTTGCTGGAAAAGGTTATCTGAAGAGTTTAATTCCTCTATAGCATGTATGGCAATGGCTCTGCATTGACTCGCTTTCTGTTGGAAACATCTCTCTTAATTGCAGCAAACTTGTAGTTCTACTGCTAGAAAACACATGAAGCTGCCAGGATGTGGAAGCAGTGTGTGTCATTTTAGCTGTATCTGATTCTGATGTTTGGTGGTTTGCTTTTGGTTTCACTTGGTAAAGGGCGCTGATGGCTTGTTCTTAAGGGAGGATTTTATTGCTGTAAAGGGGCATTGAAGCTTTGTCCCTGCTCTACCTAGACTCTTTCCTTCAAGGAATGAACCTAGCCCTTCATTTGCCCAGGGCACCACTCCCAGCTCTTTCCCTTCAGTGAAGCAAGCCTGTTATTCACACGTGCTGTGGAGTCCTATAATTCCATTAGGAAAAAAATGTGCAAGGTCAAGAGATTAATTGGCTTCAACAGGTCCCTTAGGAAAAGGACTGTTTCAAAAGCAGCTGTGATTGTGCAGTCATGGGCCCTTCCTCCAGAGCATGTCCGTGCTCCTGAGGATAGGCGGTTGCTGATGGGTGTGAGGCTTACACGTCCAAACCAGCCCATCACACACCTCGTCTTAGCTTATGGCAGTGTGCATGCTTGCACAAGATGTACATTCAAAACCAGGCTGCCGATTCCCTTGGCAGTCTTCTGGAAACTTCTACTTCCAAACCTTCACTGCTTTGGCGGCAGTAAGGCGAGACAGCAATCTGGTGTTTCTCCTGAATATATCTGTTGCATCTGTACGTGCCAAGCATTCATTATCTCGGATAAATAGCAAAATCCACTGAGGAAAGCAGTGTGCATCTTGCAGGGTGTTTGTGGGAGTTTGTGCCTTCCTTCTGTATTTGATTTCAGCAAAGGAGGCTGCTGCCAGGTGCAGATGAGCGTGTAGAGCCTCTGTAAACCTAGAAACTGGCTGTAAAGCCTGGGCTGGGTCTGTGCCTAAGCTCTCAGAATGCAGGTGTATATTTGGGGGAGGATTAGCTTGATTTTTCTCTCTTAAATTTTACATTAGAGAGGAAAAACCTGGACTGCGTGGAGACCTCAGAGTATCTGAAGGGGGTTCCAAGGATGCTGGAGGGGGACTCTTCATCAGGGGCTGTAGCGCTAGGACAAGGGGTGATGGGTTCAAACTGGAACAGGGGAAGTTCAGGTTGGATATAAGGAAGAAGTTCTTCACTGTGAGGGTGCTGAGGCGCTGGCACAGAGTGCCCAGAGAAGAGGTAAATGCTCTATCCCTGGTAGTGTTCAAGGCCAGGTTGGACAGAGCCTTGGGGGACATGGTCTAGTGGGAGATGTCATATTCTGGTGCCATAGACTTTTTAATTAGTATGAGTAACTCCAAGTAGGCCAACACACCTTACAACAACCTCATGAAAAGTGAGGGAGGACCAAAAGGCTTGGCATAGTATCTCCTATATGATCTCTGTGCCCAAATGAGCATCATCTCCCTACTCCTGTGATGCAAGGAGCTAAACCAGTGAGGAGTCCAGTAGGTTTGAAATGCTTGAAGGCACTGATTGGCCCAAAGATCATATTCTTGCCCTTGTTTCACAAGATCCTAGTGTAAAGCCTAGATGGGAGCCACCAGAGAACAGAGGACGGATGGCAGCTGATTGTTTGCTCCAGTGTGGGATTCATCCTAACAGCATGTAAGGAAATGACATGTTGAGGTATTTTCTTCCTCATTTCCTTACATAGCTCCTGAAGAAGGGAGGTGGCATTATCTTTGAGGAGATGAGCTGTCTGTGCACTGATAACAGAAGTAGCTAAGGAAGAGAGCTGCTGGTTGTGCCCTGAACTTTCTGTTTCTTGGAATATGGCTTGTGGTCCTCTCTTAAGGGAGTTACACATATCACCTACCTTAACACAGAGCTAGATGACTCTCAACGTGATTTGGAGGTCTGCTCTTATTTCTTCGGCCTTTTTATAGACTACAAGTTTAGGAGGAAAATGAAGCAGAGCCAGGGATCAGGTCAGTTCTATGGCACTGAAACTGATAGGAGAGATGGGGTGGATGCATGGATGGGCCCCAAAACACCCAGCACAAGAACGAGGCACGTAATCAAAAGCAGTTTCTAAGTGACATCTGGTTATTGTATTCCACAGGCGTTTGATCAATTATGCAACAGGAGGCAATGATTTGTGCTCCAAAGAGCTCTTTAAAGCTTATTTTTACCATTTCCTCCCCTTTACCTTCCCCACCCAATTGAAAATCTTTTAGAAAAGCATAATTTAACCCATGTACCTTTTTATAGCTTTCCAATGAACTGCTTGGAGAACACAAGGGTGTCTTGGGCTCCAGAGGCTCTATTTTCTGCCAATAAAGCAAAAACAGTCATCACAGATTAATATACAGCTCACAAAGCTTCATAGATCTGCCAAAATGAGGTCACTCCCAAGGCTTTGGGTTTTATAGGTGTCTGTATAGGCCTATAGCAAGGAGGGCATTTGGGTTGGAGTTTATTTGCTACCTCTCAGTTCTGGTTTGGCTGGGTGATTTTAGCCTGCTGAGAGAAGGGAAAGGAAGGTCATGGGGCATCAAAAGCAAAGAGAACATCTCCCCCACCGTCTGCACCACTTGTCTGATGGTTCCAGGAAAGAAGTGCATGGAATCTAGCAGTGCATTCAGCATCGCAGCTAAGTTTTTGCAGCTATGGTCTGTGCTTTTTGAGGAACAATAAGGCAAAATGTTGGTGTTTTGGAATGCTGCATGTACAGGACCTCTGTACCCAGCCACCCGCTCAAAGTGGAACTGTCACCATGGCTTCAACTATGGCTTTGCGCACTGGATTGCATCAACTATTCCTTTGCTGAGTCTTGAAAACCTCCAGGGATGGAGATCTGTAATGTGTCCATGGGTCACATCCTGTCCTGGTAAGAAAGACTTTCCTAATGGGCAGCCCGAATATCCAAGCTGCTGTCAGTGGCTGTTGCTTCATGTTACATCATCCAACACTGCTGAGAAGTGTTCATTTGACTTCTGTCATCTTTGCTGCTCTCCTTTGCTTTTTAGCTGGCAGTTAATTAGCTTAGAGTACTCCTTAGCCTCTTGCTGGACTAAAAAGGTCCACGTCCCTTGCACTCTGTGGGCCTCTGGACCCTGCCTCGACATCCCTTTTGCATCGGAGGGCTGGGATGTGTAGTATTCAGTGTGCAACCTCACCAGCACCGAGTTAGAAGGAATGATAACTTCCCATGATTGGGAATTACTCATCACTCATCGGGCTACTCTTGGTGTTGCCTAATGGTTTGTCTTACTAACAGGAGTTTGCCTTCTCAGCTTTCTCAGCCCGAGATGTAACATGCAGGGCTGATCGTCCCATCTGTGCTGGTCATGGGGTTATTCCACCCCAGGTACAGGACTGTACACTTTTCCTTGTTGAGCTTTGTGAGGTTTCTCTTGGCACGGTCAAGTTTCACAAAGTCTATCTGGGGTTGAGGTTCTACATTTTCCTTTTCAGTCATCTCCTCTAACATAATGTCATCCCCAGATTTGCTGGGGGTGTAGCTCTCCTGGTATCAAGGCTGTTATTTGGATGTTGAGCATCACGAGCTCTTGTGTTGATGTCCAGGCTGCTGCATTGAAACAGGTTGAAGAAGACTGGAACCAAACCAGCAGCATTTAGCAGTCACTGTGAATGCTGCAGTGAGCCCTTGACTGCCTTCACCTTGTAGGCTTCTGGATTATTGACCCCAGTGCTTTGGTCAATGGGCTGTGATCCTGCTGCCCTCATCCCTGCCACAAGCTAGTTCAGGACACTGCAGTGCTGTCAATGTGATCAGGGTAATCCCCAAAGACAGGCAGTGCTGCAGCAGCTCTGGTGGGTGACTGATGGAGGGAAGTTCCTGTTTTAAAACAGACTTTGTGTTGTACTTTGCACAGCAAATTAACCGTGGGATGTTGTTGAAAGAATGAGAGGGGGCCAGAATGGAAACATCTGAAACTTGCTTCCTTCTGAAGAGTGGGACTGGAACACAGTTAACCGTTGTGTATATGGTAGTATGCAAGTATGTGTTTGCTGCTAGCAGTTAAACTATTGTCTTCAAGATTACTGAGTGGGAAGGCATGGGTTTCACAATGACAAGTGCCTTTTAGAGCAAAAGCCTTTGGTCAGCACGTAGAGTGACAGTGCCTTGCTCTGAGCAGCAGCTGTGTTTCCATCATGCTTCAGCTTACAGTGATGTTTAGAAACAGAGCTTATTCATGCCTTCTATTGGTGGTAATGCAGAGATGCATTACTATGCACAGGATGGGGCAGGTTCACCTGGATACGTAAGAAGCCAGTTTTGTGAATAGTTGAGAAGAGCTGCTATTGGGACAATTGCTTGTTGTGTTAGCGATGCCCTTTTCAGGGCTTCATCAACACTCCTGGGGCTGCCTGAGGCGTGAAATTCAGTATCAGTGTGTACCCTCTGCTTCTATTTCTGCAGCGTGGCTTGGCTGTGGGCTGTGTGCATGTGCTCCCAGGTCAGAGCACGTGTCAGCAGTGCCCATCAGGGTATGTTAGATGTCACCTTACCTGCTCTGGCTGTGTCGCACTGTGGGGTTTTGTGTCAGTGATATTGTGCAGTCCCATATAACCAGGTAGGCAGGAACAAACTGCAGAGGTAAATGAACTGGAGAAGTCTTGGTTGATGGCAATACTGAAGATGCAAGCTCTGTATGGTAGGGTGAGAAAAATCCTCTATTGTGTCAGCTGGGTAAGGGCTCTGACTACAGAGGGGGATTGGGGCACTAAAAGCTATGTGGTCTGAATAGAAAACTGTGTTCTGTAATTAGATTGTACCAGGCTTTCTGCTTTGAAAGTGGACAAGCAGATGTGTCTGTGCAGGCCTGAAAGTCTCTGTATGCTTTAAGCCAAGCCTGGAAGAACGACCACGCTTTTACAGGAGCCTGGTTTGTTTTCTTCAGTTAGCTTGCCATGGCCTGGCAGTTCGGTTTCATCACTGTCTTTAGTTAATAACACAACCAGCTGCTGTGCTCAGCTCCCTTCTGTGCAAAGCCATGTGTAGATAAAGCAGAGGATGGCCCATGAGGGCACAGCTTTTATCCTCCCAAAGGTGTTTGTTAGGGCTGAGCTCCTTTCAGTAATACACTCATAGGTTGCATTAATAGCCTGCAGTACCCCTTTAATTTGACTTTGTTGTTTGCTTTAAAAGTTGGCATATTTTATACTGTGGAGCTCCATTTACCTCCATGTGTCACCTCTGCTTCTTTGGGAAGTGGCTGGGAAGTCTGGGACCGTGGGTATCAGGGAGATGAGCAGCAGATGAACTGGTGAGAGCGCGGGGTGGATAGTGACAAAGAGAAAGCTCTTGGCCATGAGGAGAGGTGGAGAGAGGGGACTGGGGGAGCAGAACAGGACTGGGGTGTGCTGTTTGTTGTTGGGAAGTGATTTACTGTAGTGGGAGACTTGTTTGTAGCAGGTTGCTTGTAGGGTGCTGGGCTGTGGAGGAAGGATGAGCACAGTGGCAAAGAGAGTTGGTGTGCTGTGTGGATGGCATGTGTTAGAGACTGCCGTGATGGGGAGATTCTCCTTCGCTGAGATCTCTGTAGCTGCTTAATGGCATTTCTCAAGGCATCCCCTTCTATGTTTCACAGTAGTAGGGGATCTGCAGTCGTGAAGACATCCAGTTGGGTTTCCTGGCAAAAAGCACTGGTGCTGAGGCACAGTTTGCTCCTGGTCTCAGTGGGAGCAGGAACACAGGCTCTCCACTTCCCAAGGTGTTAAGGCTCCATCATTTCCAATAAGGGGTTTCAGTGCCCTGGCTCCTTCTGGTGTCTTCGGAAGAGATGCTCACTTCTCTATCAGGTAGTTCCCCATCAAGCATCCATGAGTGTTGCGGTTGCCAGGCACAAAGGTGATGTCCCACTTACCTCCAACCTCCATCAGAGATTTTTGGCATCATCATTTAGTGCCTTTTCCCTTGTGTTACTGCAGGCTCGACCTCTCCCCACTCAAACACCAGTTTGTGCTTGAAAGCAAAAACCATAGTTTTCAGCTTGTTGTCTGAGTTTTGAATTCTGCTCTTTTGAGAGAAACAGCCACTGTCTAAAATAGTGAAGTTCATATACAACGTCTGGAGGTCAGATGGAGATGTGAGCTCAGGTTCTTTATGGTTTTAAAAGCACATGAAGAACACGGCTGCTGTCTCTTCTGTCAGGCTGAGTGATCTGCAGGCTTGAGGAGGAGAGTGTGAGAGCAGCCTGTCCGTGATGGTGTGGAACAACTTGTCCATGCTGGAGGGAGTTTTAAATGAGCCTAATTACTGAGGAACTGTACCAGCTAAGAAGTGTTTGTGTATCCTCTTTCCCATTGCCAAAGCCACAAACCTGTTGATGTTTCTCTAATGACAGTGTCATTCTTTACCTTAGCATTTGGCTTTCAGTAGGTTGCTTAAAAGACTGTAGACTGATTTGAGATAACTGTTGAAGCTAAATTGCTATTGGACTAACTCAACCCAAAAAGCACTTTGTGTTCATAAGGAGTGTTTCCAAGCTGCCATCAAAGAGTCGCAGTCAACAAATGGAGCTGGGAGGGAGTATCTAACACTGGTTTTGGTTTAGTTTTCCATTTGCTCCCACAGCTACGAGGCATGGAGCTGAATGTGAGCAGAGTTATGGGCATAACAGCTTCTTCTCTCAGTGTCCTATAGGTGCGAGTAGAACTGCCAACTTAGCTTCTGGTTTTCCTCCTGTGCAGCCAGTTGTGCTTTAGAGGCTTCATCAGATGTGCTGCTAGTACTGCAAGCTACCACTGAAGGTTGTTTTCCATGGGGATTTAGTAACTGAGTTCCTAATGCTCCGAAAACTTTTTGCTGGCTTAGATGTGTTGCTCCCTGACCCAGTATCTGTGCCAACAGAAACTTCCAAGTACTGATGCAGTTACGGTGGGAAAACTGTGCTTCTCCTGTGCTCACATTGCCCTTAGGACCTGGTTTTACTGGAGTTTCGAAAGCTGTTACTTGCTGGTGCAGTTCTGCTTTTGCTGAGGATGGCTTTGCCAGTGCGTTGGTTCTTGCATGGGCAGGGCTGATCCTGCAGTGGAGCAGCCATGGAGCTGAAGCCTTCACTGGGGCAAGGCTTTGATGGCATTATTGCCTGGAAGGTATTGGGACCTGGTTCTGCCTCATAGGGCCTTTCTGGAAGGTTAGCCCTGCTCTTCCAGCATCGCCAGCAGTGTTCTGCAGTGCTTGGTGCTGGCTCTTACTGCAATCTTGCATTTCTGTTTTGAAAATCCCCCCTCAAACTGTTTTTACGGAGAACTTTGGATCTGTCTTTGCATTTGATAACTTTTTAGGTCAAAGTTATTGGAAGATAAAAAAGAAGCTGTGAATCTGCAAAGAGTTCAGCAGAAGTTATTTTGGTGACTGAGATTTAGGCTTCTTGCTGTGTCCATTGTCGGGTGCTTAGGTTGAGCCTTGCTTAAAGTCCCTCAGATGGGTTTTGTGTGCTTGGTGGGTACCATGGTTTAGGTAGTGCTAAGTTAAAGTATTCCTTAGGCTTATTCTGTACTTATACAGTGTGTTAATACATTTGGGACAGGCAGCTGGTGACTTGGGGTGGTGAGGAGATGCATGGAGGTTTTCCCTTAGGCTTTCTAAGGGACCGTGTTAATGATGAATTAACATCATCATTACAAATGATGCAGGATGCTGTTTGTCTGCTCATACTGGCCCAAAGCTCCGTGCTGCTTTGGGATGTACAGCACTGCATGGAAATGCACACTTCAATGCCCTGGCTCTTCATGAAGGCTTTTGGCAGGGTTGTATGGTGTGAGCTGCCTGAAAGCAAAGGGCACGGTTAGGTGAATTTCTCTTCTGTGGAAAACATCAGCAGCCACCTCAGAAGGAAGTGCATCAAGGAAATTACTGCGCTGATTGTGATGACTTTGATTTCCCTCCTTAGCTACTAGCTGGAGGAGCCCTGACACAGGACTTCTATTTCTTGCACGGTCGCTCTGGGGTGAAGTACCTCTGTGTGTTAGGAGGAAGGAAGGAAGAAGAGCCTTCTGCTGCTTCAAGAGCCAGTGAGGGAATCCTAAGGCGCTTCGTTTCCTCGGGAGCCTGTCTCCCCTGGCACATGGCAGGGAGGGAAGGGGTTTTGCCATTCCCTGTACAAATAACTGTGGTGGCTCAAATGTGGAGGTATTTGATGCAGCTGGTGCTGAGGAGGTGTCGCCAGCTGTTTGATGGAGAAATACACCGTTTTCCTACTTCTTTCCTACTTCGTATCAGGGATTTATAGCCACTTCCAAAAGAGGCACCGTTTCTTCACACTAAAACCTCTTCCTTTATCCCTAAGGCTTCATCTTCCTCACTTTAGTATTCTGCACGTCAGAGTCCTTTACCCTGCATCAGCCTAAGATGACTCCTCTGTATGTCATGACCTGAAAGCTTTCTTCATTATCCTGTTCTGTCAGCCGTGTCTGGGCAAAGGCATTTCCCATAGGTATAAACGGGGTAATTCCAGGTTATTTGAAAGAAAACAATCACTGAAACTGTCATCACGGTGCTGGATGTTCAGCCAAGTGAAGCTCACGTTGGAAGGGTGATGTTTCAGTGCAAAATAGCTCCAAAAGCCTCCTTTGAATACATAAAATACATAATGTAGGTAAGTTTGGGTGAAGACTTGACTTTTGAGTCAAACCAGGTGTTTGTGCATCAATCTCAAAAGGGCAGTAGAGTGGTGGTATAGTTAAGAGACAGCAAATGAATACGAAAGCTTTGGAAAGTAGTTTTTGACGTGAAACCTGCATGTTTGAAAGCCTGAATGTTCAAATTGCTATTCATACAGTGAGAGCTAGAGTCACCTATTTGGAGCATTTAAAACTTGTCACTGTGCACCGCTGCAGGCTGCTGAGCTCTGTGATGACTTTTGTCACTATGGTACCACTGCAACCTGCAGTATGGCTGGCTTTAGTTCTGCTTTATCTGCTGCTCTCCCTTTTGGTGCTGCCTTAAGGGACCCTGGAGGTGCTCAGCTGTGAAAAATTGATGTGGCTTCAGCCTCCAAAATGGGATGTGGGCATTTTGAGGGCCCTTCAGAGTGGGGTTTGGGTATTGTGAGAGCTGTGATAAAACCTTCAGGAGAGGAGGGTGGGCTGTAAATGTCTTGGGGAATTTTGCCTTGGTCTGGAGTAGAAGAGATGGCGGTTCATTGGTTCTGAGCTGTGCTTGCTTTGCTGGGAAGGTCATACGTTGGTTTGGAGAAGTCGGATCTCGCAGCAGGAGCCATACAGTTCACCAAAGGGTTCCTTTCACCCCTGCTTCCATGCAGGCACTTGACTGGGTTTCCTTCAAACCCAAGCTTCATGTTCTTTTGCTGAAAAGAAGCAGCAGTTTCCAAAGGACTTCGCAGGGCCTTTATCAGTGTTTTACATGTGGTGCAGATCTCTTTGGTTACCTTCCTGTCTGTGTACTGTGGACTTGCAGCATCAGTTGGAGCCAGTGAGAGCAGAGTCCTAACAGTTAGCAGGCACCTGCTCAGAAGAGCCTTGTTTGAGATTTACAGCCTTAGAATACTGCCACAATATCTCCTCAGCATGGTTAATGGTACATCAGGTAAAAACCCACCCTGATGACATTCAGGGGATGCCATTCTCACTGTACTCTTGACATGCCACAAGCTTTCTATTGTGTTTTCTTTTGGGCTGTTTCTCAGTGATTAAACATACCTCGTAAGGTATTTATCGTTCAAGTAGGTGCTTCTTTGTAGGTGACCATCTGTGTGGGTTTTCATTATGGACGCCCTGAGACAGTTCTTTGCAAGGTACCCGTTTGGGTGGGTAATAAGCAGTGCTTACTCCAATAAGGGAATATGTGTCACTTCCAAGTGAAGCTTTGGGAAGCCCTAACAGTGGCGTGGTGCTCTTGAAGTCCTCAGATGAGCGTGGTGGATCTTCTAAACGTGACCGAGAGCGTTCCTTTGTCTCTCATCCCAACTTCTCTGTGTTTTCTAGGCACAGCTGGAAGCTCAGAGGGCAACTCAGGATTTTCAGAGGGCCACGGAAGTGCTGCGTGCTGCAAAGGAGACCATTTCCCTTGCTGAGCAGAGGCTACTGGAAGATGACAAACGTCAGTTCGACTCCGCCTGGCAAGAGATGCTCAACCACGCGACTCAGAGGGTAACACAGACTTGTCCCAGCATCTGTCTTTTCTCTATTTTGTGGTCTTCTGTGGTACGTGAGGCTGTTTCTGAAGGGCCACTTTTTCTATTGGGCCAGATACATGGGTTTGTAGGGAATGAAGGTACAGAAAATGAGGAAGCCTCAGGTTAAGTGGTTTATGCTTTGGGCTGCTACTGAGGCACCTGCAGTTCCCTGTCTGCCTGTGCTAACAGCTAGTGAAGGAGCTCTCTGAAGAAAAAGTGCCATCTATACTATAGGGATAAACAGTGTCTTAAGGCATTGCCTGCATTTGGAGTTATGCCTGGCTAATTGCATAGGGATGCCTATTCCTGAATGCACGTGTTGCAGAAGCTTTTGCTCTGGAAGAACAAGGACGTGCTCCCATTTCAGTATAACATGTTCTTGTTATGGAGTCAGTCGAACAAGGCACTTTGCTTCAGAAACGTGTTTGAATGTAGAATTGCTCAAGAGGTGTGCTGCACTTGCACAGTGCTCTGTCCTGAAGTACCTTCCAAATTTACACAAGATGTTACCTCCTTTGCACAGTCTTCCTAAATCTACAGAAAAGATGTCCCATCAAACAATGGAAGGCGGTATTCATTAAAGACAAGGCAGAAATGATTCTTTTTAACACAAAAGAATCAAAAATCAAAGTTAAAAACCTTTGTTCTGTCAGAGATCTCCCTTAATATGGCATTGAAGTTGAACTTGCCTATTCCAAATACACTATTGTGCCATGCAATGTTTGTATTGTCTCACAGTTCTCCATGCAGTAGCTCTCTTCTGTTGTAGAAGCTTCTCAGTTATAAGCAAGCTTCTATTTCAGAATGAATCCCAAAAACCAGCTGCCTGATGAGGAAACAGCCCAAAAAAGATGTTGGCTGTGAGTAGGGGAGAGATGGAAAACCTGGAATACATTACAGAGAGAAAACCAGCTCCAGGGTATTGTTTGTGTTACCGTCCCTGTTATCAATAGGTGTTTCTGAACTTAGCAGTGTGTGTGTCCCAGGTCACCAGCAGCTGCCATTATCCCTTGTTGGGACCTCTGTTTGTCATGGTTTAAACTCAGCTGCACAGCCACTTGCTCACAAGCCCCTGCTTTCTCCCTCCCAAGGAGGGATGGGGAGAAGAATGGAAGGAATGTAAAACCCATGGATTGAGATAAGAACAGCCCAATAACTGAAGAACAACTTAATACTGCTCCTGCTAATAATAAGGGAAATAACCAGGGGAGAGAATATAAACTAAAAGGGGAAAAGGAAACAAACACAAGTGATGCACAATGCAATTGCTCACCACCCACCGACTGCTACGCAGCCTGACCTGAGCAGTGATCTGGGCCTTCCAGGTGACTCCCCCCAGTTTCTATGCTGGTCATAACACACTGTGATATGGCATACCCCTATGGCTAGTTTGGGTCAGGGTCCTGTCTCTGCTTCCTCCCAGTTTCTTGTGCTCACTGGCAGAGTATGAGGCTGAAAAGTCCTTGAACAGGGTCAGTGTTATGGAGCAGCAGCTAAAACATTGGTGTGTTACCAGCACTGTTAAAGTTGAAAACACAGCACTGAGCCAGCTACTAGGAAGTAAGGATATTATTACAATAGAACCCAGGACAGCATCCACCCTTTATTCCATGCCATTCACATCGTGCTCAGATTCCCCATTTTTCAATATGCCCATCACTTTTTTGTATTTTGAGATCTCTCTCTCTATATATATACACATATATATAAAATATACACACAGATATCATTCCTTAATTCATGGACTATCCCTATAGATTTTGCTGAATTCATTCAGTCTATGATGTCAGGCTCCATCTCTTGTAACAGTCTTTCAGGGCAGGAGAGGCAGTGTGTAGTGTTGGACTGTTGCCTGCTGACGATGCTGCCAAACTC
This sequence comes from Forpus xanthops, assembly GCA_032466535.1. Lineage (NCBI taxonomy): Eukaryota > Metazoa > Chordata > Aves > Psittaciformes > Psittacidae > Forpus > Forpus xanthops. The sequence goes on from JASSUY010058225.1 coordinate 26,778, forward strand.
ATCACTGCTGAGCTCATCTGGTCTCCTCAAAGTTCATTGTTGGGGTGATGATCAGAGGGAAGTCAGGATCAGTCAATGGTGTCCCCATGTTTGCAAGTCCCACCGCCCATTGCTCTCAGTGTAGTTTTCAGCAGTGCATTGTTGGTATCCGGGTTCAATGAGAGTAAAGTCCGTATGTACACACACAACTTTTGGTTCTCAGAATAGATGGGTGAGACAACTGGAGTTGCCTACAGCTCCTGACTGCTGAACTGCTGTGATCAGGTGGGGAGTGATGGCAACCACGAACCAGCAGCCTCTACCTGGCATAATAGAAGTTTTCTGTTGGGTTGGGTATGGAAAGAAATGCAGTTTTGAGAGTTCAAATGGATTCCTCTTTTCCTTGGGTATTCCAAGGGGATCCCTGTGTCCTTCTACAACCTGAAATTCTTCCCTGACAGTCTGCAAGAGGAGCACACTCGAGATGGGCAAACTGTGATTTAGAGCAGGAGATGGCTGCTGACAGTGTTTGATGGAGTCTTGTTGCTGGTGTTGATACGTTATCATCACTAAAAGCAGATGTTTGCTTGTTGGTGGACTGATTCAAGCCATAATGCTCTAGCTGCAGAGTGAATGGGAACCTTAGGTTTGTTTACTGCAGGCACGGGTGGGATTGTATAGAGCAGCCAGTGGCTCCTTGAATGCAAAGCATGTTTCCCAAGTCTTCCTGGTGCTTAAAATAGCCTGGGTAAGGTCAGTTCCCAGAAAGCACTGAGCTGTGCCTTGCAGGGTACAGCCAGCTTTGGAAGAGTGACATGGAGGTTTGATTTGTGTTCTTCATTGGCCGCACTGAGGTCTTAAGGCTAGGGCCAGAGCCAAGGAGGGTGAGGATGCGTTTGGAAACTCTGCCTGAACAGACCCAGCATCAGTCTGTTTGGAGCCCCTGATTGAGTTTTGTGTCATCTGTAGGAGCAGAATGCATGCAGTTAGTGGGGTGCTTAGGGTTCAGTGAGGTAAGCAGAACAATTGGGGTCTGGAGGAGCAGAAATCATCATCATTCCCTACCAAGCTATGAATGAAAACAGGTTGGAAGATAAGTTCTCCTAGAACAAAGGTTTTCCTTGACTGCCATAGTGTTGCTGTTAACTCGGATTTCTAACTATTAATTACACTAGAAATTACTGCTGGAAAAAACCTGTTTCCAAGGGTTAAGAAATAGAATTCCTCTATTTGTACATATGAAATCACTGTCAGAGAAGGTTTTTGCACTCTGATTGTTTTGATTTGCTAGCTTTTTTGTATATACTTATAAATGGTGGTTGAATTGGGCAGAGAATAACCTTGCACTGGGCCTTCTACAGCAATGCATCAAGAGCAGAAAAGCACTTCTGTGCCAGATGTTAGAAGTGGGCTAATTGATTTGTTTCTCTATTGATGGGATCGTGAGGCAACAGTAAGGTGGATTTATTTGCTGTTCTTGGGCAGGGCTTGCAGAATCTTGAGTTAATGTGGTATTTGGAGCAAACCCCAAGCTTGTAGCAGCTTGAGTTTGTGCTTTATGCAAGCAGGGGGCATAAAGGAAAAGGGAAGGCAAGAGAACAGGTGAGACACTGAATCTTATATATATATATGTAGGCACATATGGAAATACAATCAGGTTACTTTTGCACTTGATCCGATGGATGTGGACAAAGACTTGGTTTGCAGAGTATCAAAGGGTAAATGCTTCTTGCAGACCCTCATTGGGAGGAAATGGAGATGAGGGTTGTATGTTGTAATTGCTTTTGGATTTCTTCATAGACTAAAAGGCTGTTAAGACTGTTTTCAACACGAGAGCCTAATGGTTGACTGCAAACAAGGCTTTTGTAGCCGCTGATACAGAATATCATAAACTGATGAGAAATGGGAGTTAGTGGAATCTTGCTTATCGCAAGTGGGCTGAAAGCGGAGCAATTGGAAGGTGGTTTTGTTTGCAGAGCAGCCAGGACCAGCATGAACAGGTTACAGTGAGAGCAGGTCGCCACGCAGCAGTTTCTTCACCTTGCAGTTTGAGCTATGCTTCCAAAGGAAGCCGGGTGCTTAAATAGAAACTGCCTGGCCTGCCAAGATGCAGCTAAGCCCTGGGAATGTCTGTGTTTGAGATGTGTGTTGACTTAGTGAAGCACAGGACTGTGATGTGATCCTGCAAGTCAGGCAGCTGCTTTACCTGCTTCTACTCTGAACTTGGTGTGTAGTTTTGGGTATATTCCTATGCCTTTTTCCCTAAGTGTCCGTTTCTCTCCAGATCTCGGGTAAGTATGATGACCCATAGGTTGGCATTCAGCACATCAGCTTCAGGAGTCTAGGACATGAGTTTGCATGTTCATTACTTGCTTAAACTTCCATTATAATTAAGGAGGTCTTATCAAGAAGTTGGTGTCTGGAGGGCAATTCACATGACCAGAGAGGCAGATTCATTGTAAGATGACTTCTCTCTTGATTACAATGGGGATGTCATCATGTAGACAGGTTTGATGAGCTCTTAAGCTGCCTGGAGAAGAAAAGCACTGTTTACTGTTAGCCACTGGCTTATCAGGTATCTGTAGTTTGCCTTTAAAACGTGGAGGAAATGCCTTTGGGAAGTGTGTTCCTACCTGCTAAGTACCCCGAGTTATAATGGTGCAGTTTGGGATGCAGAGTGCAGGCCTACAGAAAGGCCAAAGGATGGAGAGTTCAGGGGGATGAAGGAGAGAGATCTTCACATTTGTATTCATGTTGAAAAGCACTCATACACATGTACAAAAGGAGAAGTGCTCGCAGATGTGTTACCTCGAGTCTCGGATGCTGGAGCAGAAAGTAAGCTCCGCTATGCGTTTCAAGAGGAATCACTAGTTTCTAATTGCCAATGCAGTCTGCTTTTGCAGTGTTTCCCGAGGTATGTTTGGTTCATAAATTCTGTCAGGGAGAAGAAACGGTTTGGCTCTTGATCATGAGCAGTGTTCAAAAGGAATGGATGAGGGGAGAGCAAAGAGGGAGGAGGCATGCTCCATCTTGGTTCAGTTTGGCTTGTGAAGCTCCCTTTGATATTCCACCATCTGTCACTGTACAGTGCGTGGGTGCTTTCGTGGTGCAGGGAGAAGAGATACTTCCTGCAGAGAGCCATACTTGGAGAAGAAGAGGGGGAAGAGAAGTCTGTGAAAGGAACAACAAAAATATCTGCATCCTTCCCTATGCTGAGCTCTCTGTCCCTTTACCCTGGAAATGCAGCGGATAAATGCAGTCTCCTGTGTTGTTGTTTCTGTCCTCCTGCTTTACTAGTCTTGCACTGCTTCTTGCATCTTTTATTTATCGTTCTTCCCCCAGAAGAGCCATCAGTTTCTATTCTGGGGGGAAAAAGCCCCAACAGTTGTCGGGAGTAATTCTCTGGCTTAGATAGTTGGTTTTGCTTCATTTTGCTGGGATGTGTTCCTTCTGCATCCATTATTACTGATCCATCTTTGAGTTCAGATCATGCAAATCTCTTGTGAGGAACAAAGCTACTAGTTCAGATTTATTCACTAAAGTTACACACTACACCAACCTTCCTTTCCCAGACATCTGGGTTGGAAATACAGGGTAGGGAGGAGAGAAGAGGAATCAATTGATACCTGGGTTATTTGTGGCCTGTGCTACTTTGGGAGAGCCCTTCTTCCAGGCAGAACTCAATCTAGTAAGTAAGGACAGAGCTACAGGAATGCCTGGTGGAAGTGTGGGCATCCTGGAAGTTCACCTGCTTTGGGTGTTTGTGTAAGAGTAGTCCCCTGCTCGCCCCAAGGGTATGAATGTAATGAGATGTGTCTTGAGCAGTCTTAATTTGAAGAGATGTCATCCTCACATCTCTGCCTGTTTCAAAGAGATGCTCTTGCATTTGTGATGGCTTAGGAGCATCAGCAAGGCAAAGTCTGTGGTAGAAGCACATTGAGTTTGATTTGACTAAACAGCTTACTCAGTGTCTGTGACCAAAAGCTTGTTTACAGGTCCCCAACTTTATGATGATGTCTGATTAAAAGTACATCTCATCTCTTAAGTCAGACCCTCTCAATAGGTGAGGGGTTTCCCTAGCTGCTCTTCCAATGAACCTCTCATGGTTTGCTGTGTGGTTCTGTCCATCCACCCTGATGGACCGCTTCTCTACTTAAACGCCTTTGGCTTTGTGAGGGATGGATTGTCCTTTCATTTTCTCTTGTCCGAATGAAATGTATCCTGGCAGGTGATGGATCTCCACAGATACCTCACGATCATCAGGTGTTGTCCTCAGGCATGCACCCCGAGCTGCTGTCCTGGCTCAAAGGGGACAGGTCCCTGGCCTCCCCACAGACTTGTGTGGGTAATGTGAGCGTGATGACAGAACAGCTATAGGAAAACAAGGGGGTGGGAGAAAATGTTTTCCTTACATCCCAAAAGGATGAAGTATGCAATCTTTGTTTTGTTTTGGAAAGGATGCTGAGCATGGGTGCACGTGGCTGGCAGCAAATGACCTGTTTTGTCAGATACTTGAAGGTGCTTACAGTCTGTCACCCTCTAATCCCATTTCTGCAGGGTTCAGCACTTCTGTGATGTTCAATATGAAAGACGTACAAAATCAGGATGCTACTGGATGCCTGACCTGGCTCTGTGACCCTGGTGCTGGTAGTACTGATGTGGTTCATCCCACACATCACAGTTGACATTAGTTTTGCCCCAGGAATGGATGTGAAGGATTGACATTTAATTGAGCACTGGTAAATTCCAGCCGTTCCATTACTTTGTGGCTTCCAGCACTTTCAAATGGCAGCTTCCTTGCCGCACCACAAGGAAGGTGCTTTTGTGCAGTCTTTGGAGATGGCATTTCAGGTTAAGACACTTCCGTGCTAAACCCAGCCTTGTCTGACATATTTCACTAAGGAAAGTCACAGCATCAAGCTAGTTCTCAAACAGCTGCTCAAGATAAGACTGCAGTGTGTTTTCAGGATGCAGGAGACAGCCTGTTATCAACCTGACAGATTCCGTTCTGTCTTCCTTCCTCCCCTCCCTTCCCTTCCCCTCCCGGGTGCCTTATTTATGGAATAGTTGAAGGAGATGAGGATGTTACATCTGATCAAAAGAGCCTTTGGAAACCCTTCTTCCTCACAGTCCCATAGCAACTTCTTTGTTTAATAGGTGTTGTGTGCAGATGAGCAAAACTGTGGCAGCAAGAGCTTCTAATTGATGCTGATGCACTTCAGGCTGCAGGTGAGAGCCTGTTATCCCTCTGTTAACGTGCAGCATTTTCATGCTTATGATCAGGAATCAGAAAGGACAATGTGACAGTTATCCTGCGAGGAGCAGCACTCCAAGCAAGTCAAGACTGACTGTGCCCTTTTCCCTGTTGAGTTCAGCCTGATGGCTGGAATGCTGTCAGGAAATCGGAGCTCTTTGGGTGAGGTTATCCAAAATGAGGGAATCTTGACTATTGTCTCTGGATCTGGGAACTCGGATGTGTGTTCTCATGGTGGGAGCCAATTGGAGCAAACTGTGCTTGAAGCCGTGGTCAGAGCGGAGGCATTTTGACATCCAGGACTGGTGAAAATCAAGTCCTGCCATTTCTTGTATGAGTGCCTTCATAGCCACAAGAGGGGGAGCCTGAAGACTGCCTTTCTCCATTGGAGATGTACATTCCACCCTTACAACAAATCACTGATCGCCTTTATGTTCAATAATGTCTGATTTATGCCCTTCTCTCTGATATTTTGGAGATTCTGTCATTTTAGTCTTGATTACCTTGCATCATATTCTTGTATAAACACTTCATCTACTGGTGAAGGCTCCTGTGGGGTCTAATTTAGTCATGCTTCTGTCAATTGTGTCTGGATGAGACTAAACTCTATAATCAGTTCTCCAGCAAAACCTACAACCTCTGACCCATCGTTCAAGAATGAAATGAAAGTGTTCATAGCACACTGGCTGAATCTATTGCTCCCTGTGGATTCTAGGAAGATCATAAAAATGCCAAAAAGAATAGCACCTTATTTTGAGCTTGAAGAGGGGCCTCAGATTCTGTTTTTCTCATCCAAAATAAGGCAATGTTCTGTATTTTCATCATGAAAGAAATTGTGCAGATTGCACTCATGACTTTAACCTGCCAGAGGGGAGATTGAGATGAGCTCTTAGGCACAAGATCTTCCCTGTGAGGGTGCTGAGGTGCCCAGAGAAGCTGTGGCTGCCCCATCCCTGGCAGTGTTCAAGGCCAGGTTGGACACAGGGCTTGGAGCAAGCTGCTCCAGTGGAAGGTGTCCCTGCATGTGGCAGGGGTTGGAACTGGAGGAGCTTTAAGGTCCCTTCCAACACAAACCAGTTTTGTGATTGCGTGTCATCACTTTTCTCACTTTAAATAAGTCCGTTACCTCCCTGTCTGAATCTTGATGGTTCCTGCATTGAAGAAGATGGATCTTCTTTGTGGAGAGCAGATGATGTGCTGGGCCTGGCACAGCAGCGCAGGAAGCATCTGCCTGCCTGACAGTGGGGGTGTCAGCTGAGAGCTTGAACCTCTGGTTTTGGTGTTGAAACCACAGTCTGAGGCTGCTCGGATGTTTTGAGAGAAAAGCTTCCTGGCCTTCTGCAGTCTTTGGGCATGCTTTTCCTTGGTGATCCAGCCCTCCCACTGCTCTGCTTGCTTTTCAAGTGGTGGGGCTGCGCTGGGAAAGGCTCCTAGGAGAGATGCTCATCAGTGAGGGACTGCTGCTTGCACTACTCCCTTGGGTTAAGGAAAGGATGATCCCAAAATCCTGGTCTTGTCTGCACTTCCTGAAAGGGAGGTCATGCAAGAAGCTGCAGCACCTTTGTCATAATGAACACAGCAAACCTGGCCTATTGCTGCTCCCTTCAGGAAAGGCTTTGGAGTAGGTTCAGTGAAAGTATGTTTTCCCTACACCCTCACATTCCTGGCATGAGCTGATTGGAAGGATTCTGAAGATGCTGCGTATTGAAATAAGAAATGGATCTTTGTGTCTTGCCACTCAACCTGGTCTTTATCCTATTGAAGGTCATGGAGGCAGAGCAGACCAAAACGAGAAGCGAGTTGGTACACAAGGAGACTGCAGCCAAATACAACGCCGCCATGGGAAGGATGAAACAACTGGAGAAGAAGCTGAAAAGAGCCATCAATAAATCAAAGTAAGTTTTACATTTGGAGATGAGTTTAGGGGGGAATTCTGCTTGGGGGAAATGTCATTGCTGTGGGGCTTTTTCTAACCTGTGAAAGCATGTTGCCTCTTCTTTGGGCTCCTATCTGCATGCAGCAGCCTCACAGCACAGTTGGTACCTGCGTTTCTCCTTGCGTTTGTGGTCCTTCTGAGTGTCCTGTGAAGCACCTGATATGGCAGACTGCTGAACAAAGTGCAGTAAGAAACCTTTTCATGGCACATCCTTGGTCTCGCTGTAGCGCATTGAACCCTTTGGTGGACTGTGACTCAAGAAATGGGCTCATGGCATTTACTTAGGTGCTACAGTGCTGCAGAACTCTATGTGAAGATGTTTTGCAGCTTAGGACTGTTTGCAGTTCAGTTCTTTTTAGTGAGCAGAGCGACAGAGCAAGTGACAGAAGCCTGAAAGGTGTGGGACTGCATCAGTGCTGTGCATCAGATGTGTTTCCTGCCTAACGCTGCCATAGCATAGCTGTGTGAGAGCTGCTCCTGGGGAAGGAAATGGGTTTCAGAGAGCATAGCTAAGCAGTGTCATTAATAAAGGTGTCTGCATTGATGAACCTGCTTAAAGCTTTGGCCCTGGTTTGCACCCAATTCTTAATTCTCTTTATACTTCACAGTCGTTTTCTTTGTGCCTCCAGCCTGCAGCTTGACTAAACAATCTGCTTGCTGTATTTAGCTTTTAATCCCTCCATCTAGAAATGACTTTTGGAGAAATGGGTCCACTCAAAGCCCATTTTGATCGGTGTTTGCTCAATTCAAGAAAGGATTAGCACTTCCAAAGGCAGATTCAAGCACGTTTGTTGGAACAAGGTGGAGGCATGGCCTATGAGAATGAGCTGCATGTTGTTTGTCTGTGAGAAGCATCCCCAGGTCGCTAGGTGACAGGTTCCTCTGGATAAGAGCAATATCCGACAAGTGTTTTGGCTGCTGAGAGTTCTTTCCTTGCAGTAATAAATAAAGCCCATGGTAAGTACTGAGTGGGGTCCTGCATGCTTGCTTATCACGACGATGGTGCTCACCCTGTGTGGAGAATTGGCAGTGCTGTGATGGATATAGAGAGGATGCTACACCTGGAGCTGGACGTTGCCTGTAGAATCCAGGCCTCAACTCAAAACTGGGATTTTACACTTTGTATTTAGGGAACACTCTCAAGGAATAGATATGTTAGCGGGGAAAAGAGACCTCGAGAGCACGTGTCTGTGTTCTGTCTTCTAGATAGCAGCCTTGCAATTGCAATGGAACACAGAATAGCTATCTTAGCGCTACAGCAAGAGCAGCTCCCACTCCAGTACTCCCCATTCAGTCCCAGTGATTGTAAACAATTGTTCTTTGTTTCCCCACAGACCTTATTTTGAGCTCAAGGCGAAGTACTATGTCCAACTGGAGGTATGTACACGATTCAGATCCATCTGACGCCTTACTACTCACTGCTTTCAGGTCAGGAGAGTCGCTCTTTCTGTTCTATGCTCCCCCCAAAGCTGGGTGCCTGGCTCCTTGGAGTTGCAGTGTGGTGGCTGTGCTGTGTGTCTAAGAGGGGCACGGTGCCTTGTGCTGTTGGCCATGGGTGCGAGAAGGCTCAGTTGGAGCCTAGCTAAAGAAGATCCTCGTTCCTTGCCTGGGATGCAAAGTGTGTCCCACATGTCCTGTGAGCCCCTCGCTGTCTGAGATGCAGCAGCTCCTTCCATAAGCCTCAGGGTGCACACCTTCTCCTTGCCAGGATTTAGGCTTGGGCTGCCCTCTGCTCCTCCATCTCACTTGCCTGCAAAGCTGTGCTCGGAGCTGAATCTTGCCCATCCTGGGCTAGGTGTCAGCCCAGTAATACCTTCTGGCAAGAGAAATACCCTTCTCCCCATGGGCAAAGTGCTGTTTGGGGGCCTGTTGTGTTCCTGTGACAGCCGCTCTGTGCCCTCCTGAAGTGCCGTGGTAGTGTGAAATGCAATACAGAAGTCAGCACAAACTGCTTCTATGTGCAGTATGAAACAGAGTTAAGCAGCTGGAGGCACATAAGCAGTGTGTTACCTTCGGCAGACAGGCTGTGCACCACTTTTGCCCTTGCTGTAGAATGGAGTTTGTGGCTGAAGATGTGGGAACTGCTGTATTTCTAATCCGCAGCTTTGGTAACCAAGAAGGGATGGGTTTGGTGCTCGGAGGAGAGTGAACCTTGGACCCTACAGGGGTGACCCACAGCCATGCTGTGCCCTGAGGGCTGTGAGATAAGCAGTGACAGTGTTGAAAGCTGCATGTGTGCGAGGGGAACCCTGCTCTGTGCTCAGCCAGGGGCTGTCACCATACATCATAGGCAGTTGCAGCCCCTGCATCCCATGGTGTGCCTTGCTGTTGTCTCCTTCCCAAGTGCCACTGCTTGAGCTGGGGTGTATGTGAGTTATGAACTCTCCATCACCTAGATACCAACCCGGGTTTATGCTAGCTTGCCTGAGCAAGCTCCATGGACATATAACAGAGAACTGCACGTGTGTCATTTGTAATGAAAGCACGTCTAATACCTGTCTTCCTTGTTAGCAACTGAAGAAAACGGTGGATGATCTGCAGGCAAAACTGGCCCTGGCAAAGGGAGAGTATAAAACTGCCTTGAAAAACCTGGAGATGATCTCAGATGAGATTCACGAGCGGAGGCGCTCCACTGCCATGGGGCCCCGAGGATGTGGTGTGGGTGCTGAAGGGAGCAATACCTCTGTGGAAGACCTGTCAGCAAGCAAAGCAGAGTCAGACACCATCTCCGGTGAGCACAGAGCACTCCTGTGCCTGGAAATAACCCGTCCACATCATAAAACAGCACACTGAGGATATGAGCAAGTGATTGCTCTGTGTTCTGCAGTTGAAATTTGCTGGCTGTTGTTCATTGCGTTCCTTAATACCGATAGGAGTTGAAGTGCATCAACTGCTCCTTTAGCATCGCTGCTGGGTTTTGTACAGTGCTGTTATGAAAGGACAAAACTAATGTGCTTCAGAGCATACTTTGAACTTTCAACCCTGTGCTGCTGCTGTTGGTGACTCGTCCGGAGCGGTCACAGGAGGTGGCAGGTCATTCAGTCAGGTTGTTAAGGCAGCAGACTGTTTGGAATCAGACCTCTTGGACCAAGTGCTTGTCTTGCAGTGCTGGACCTGTGGCAGGGGCACTAAAGCCGTGGCTGCAGTAGTGCAGAGAGGCATGATGCTCACCCAGGAGGGGTGTAAGGATAAGCTCCTTTGCGCTGCAGCATCTTTGGCCAATATGTGATTTTGGCAAGAACATGTGTGCTGTGAACAAGGGAATGAAGAAGCAGCAGTTTGCTAATGCAGGGTACTGAGAGGCTCTGTAGGAGAGACTTTTCTCTTGGGTAACAATGGCAATCACTGAATGAGCCCCAGCCCTTGGTAACTGTCATGGTTTAAAGCCAGCGGTAGCTCAGTACCACGCAGCCACTCTCTCTGCAGGGAAAAGTCAAGGTCAGGATTGCAGGAATCCATAACTCCACAACCCCAGTTCCCAAAGGCTGAATGTGCAGTTCCCTCATAGACACCGGTGTGTTCAGTGCTGAGGCCCTGTATGTCAGTGTACAATGGAGCTCACTCAGTGCTGTGCAGCTGGGACCAGAGTTGCCGCAGCAAGGAGTGCAGTGTGTGGGCCAGCTGATGCAGGGAGGTTCTGGTATGGCTGCATCATCTTCTGCCACTCTGAAGCCTCATGGCTGAGCCTTTCCAAGTCAGACTCTTTGGATACCCTCAAACCCCCCCTCCCAACTTGCACCAAAGGCCTCCCAAGAGCCTTAGGTAGAACTGAGTTGAGGGTTTTCTTGTGCTGAAAGGTGTTCAGAGGCACGAGCTCATCCCTGTGTTTGAATTGCACAGCCTGACAGAGGCGGAAGGACGCCGGGTTGTGTCTAGTGCACAGTTATGATAGGGCAGGGCTAGCAGCCTGCCATAGTACCCAACATAGCCTCAACAGGTTGAGCTCTCATGGGTTGTAATGTGGCAGCGGGTCCACCAAGGCCTTTTCGTGTTCTGATTTCTGTCTGCTGGAGCTGAATACATAAACCACCTTAGCAGCAGCAAGAGTGTCCTGGCCTTAGCAGATGCTCCCTAGTGTTATGGTGAGGTTAGATGGTGACAAGTAAGCTCCAGTTTAAGTTGTGCTGCTTGTAGACTGGCTGATGTCAGTGCTTCTTGCCAAGTAGAGGACTCCTGTAATGGGACTCATCTGTTGGCACCCTCTGTGTCCGAGGTGCCCGTGAGCCCTGGCATGGTAGAATGAGTCTGAAACTTCTCCTTTGAGCCATTTTGTTAATGCTTTTATGCTCCTGCTGCTCCTTGCAGGTGGTTCTGAGCCTCACAATGGCAGGAATCATAGAGAGGCGCAGCTGCAGATAACCTCAGGTCACTTTAAATGCCTTGCTGTTCATGGGACTCCTTCAGACCAGTGTGATTCCAGCACATGCGTTGTTTGAGGAGAGGCTGATGCATGCAAAAACCCCTTGGGATCTCAGTGGGAGTACTGTGTGCAGCCTCTGGTTCATGGGTCCCCCATCCCACAATGAAAATGTCCAATTTTAGCAAAATCAACGCTGTGTTGCACAAAATAGACCCTCCCTTAATGGATTCCTCCTCCTGCTTCTAACAAAGACCCTGCAGTTTACTTTAGCCAGACAGTTTGGAGTTGGTTTGCTTTAATTAGGTTTCAGATCTGAGCAAACACGAGCGGGGAAAAAGATGTCTGTGGGTGGGGTTGGTTTTAATTCAGTGTTGCTTGGTGATCTCATCCCAAAAGAGATGTTGGGAGTTCATGCTGCGTTTTGACTGCAGAAGTGGGAAGATAAAATGGAAGCAGTCTGTCCCTGGAGCCACGTCTTCTGAATGTGAGCCTTAAAGAAACAGGAGTCTGTGCTGGGATAGAGGTGGGCACAGGGACATGGCCCTGGCCTAAGTTACGTACTGAAGAGCAGAAGTGACCAAGTGCTGGGCTGGGGGCAGCAAGGGCAGCAGCAATGTGGGAGCATCTTGGCATGAGGAGCAGTAGGTAGCATAGAGCTGGTTTGGCACGGCACGGGTGGCGGGTGTGCTGCTCCCTGAAGCACAGTCAGGTCTTTGTGATCCATGTGTGAAATGCCAGCTTACAGCTTTGCAATGGGGACAGCATGCAAGAGGCAGGCTGTGGGTTAGCAGTGTGTACGTGTAGAGGAAGCTGCCTTTGCCTGGGAGGCACAGGAGGGAGGGAGGTTTGCTAACTAGAGTATTCTTCGAACATTGCAGTGGCTTCAGAAGTGTTTGAGGATGACAATGGCAGCAGCTTTGTATCTGAAGAAGATTCAGAAACTCAGTCTATGTCCAGCTTCAGCTCTGGTCCCACGAGTCCCTCCGAGGTGCCCACTCAGTTTCCTCCTGCAATGCGACCTGGAAGCCTGGATCTGCCCAGCCCTGTATCCCTTTCCGAATTCGGAATGATCTTTCCTGTCCTCGGCCCCCGAAGTGAATGCAGTGGAGCATCTTCCCCTGAGTGTGAAGCTGATAGAGGTATGCACAGCTGGGTATGCTCTGGGCCAATGCTTTTCAGCTTTATGAGGGGAGTAGGAAAACCTTCCAGTATTGCCAGCTCACTGAGCTCTGACCAGCTGGCTGCTTCCTTGGGGAAGGCAGTTCCTGAAAGCTCTGCATCCCACAGTTAACAGTGGGATCTGAAGTGGTGTAATTACACTTCTGTTGGCTGGGAAGCTTCCCCAGTTCTGCCTTGGTGGAGGGGTTTGAGGTATCTCACAAAGTCAGTCATTGGTGAGATTCTGATGGGATGTTTAAGGAAAATCTGAGGTTTTGGGGTTTTTTTCTTCTCTCCTTTCTTTACAGGGGATAGGGCAGAAGGGGCTGAGAACAAGACAAGCGACAGAGTGAACAAGACCAGGAGCAGCAACAGGACCAGCTCTGCCGAAGGGCTGGCTCTGGATAACCGAATGAAGCAGCTCTCCCTTCAGTGCATGAAAATCAAAGAGGGAATATGCTCAGGCAGAAAAGCTGCCCAGATTGGCTGAGTCCTCTTTGTGCCCTGTCTTCATTAATGGGAGTATAGATATTTATATATGAACTTCTAAGTGTTTGAAGAACATTGTGCCAATAATAAATGCCAAATCTTAAGCGTTTACTCTGAGAATTTAAAACTGCACTAAGTCTAATTGATGTGGAGGGCTGAAGTTTTTTACTCAGTAAATCCTTTGTAGGCCGGATGCGTTATCAGATGTTTAAGCCCTTGGTTCTCAGACTTTGTAACTGGTTTTGGAGCAGCCGGCTGAAGCAATAACTAGCAACGCTCCCGGGGAAACTCATGCCAGTAGTGGGTCTGAAATTCAAGCCAGACATTTGCAGACAGCACTTTGGCTTCAGTTTTGTAGAACAAAATGCTCTTTGGCTATGGTGGATCTTTTAAGTGGTATATCCTTTAAATCTCTGTATTTGTCTGTATTAGGCGGAAACTGTTTTGTATACAGGAGAGCTGTTGCATGTGCGGGGTCTAAAAGCCTTCACTTTTCCCTTGGTGCTCACAGAAGGGATGAAGATGACTCATGCTGATAAAAACTGGTGCTGAGAGGCAGATGATGGTAACACTCAGCAGTGGTAGGCCCTTTCAGATGTGCCCAAGTCCAGCTTGGACTCCAAGGGTGATTCCAATGACTAAAAAGAGTTGGTTTTCTCCTTGCCCTTTCCCTCCCTGAGAAGTGAAATATTATTTTTCAGCACTTTAAGTGTTTTGGGGTTCTTTTCCTCCAAAATGGGAGCTGTAGATGTTTTCAGGACAGTTTTGGTAAGGGATTCACCCTTGGAATATGCATGAAGACAAGGAATTGACAATGTGTTCTTAAGCTTCTCCGTAGGTTGTACCGTGTGGGGTTTTTTAACTGTTAAGGGACTTGGGATTTTAGTATGCCCTAGAGAAACTGTTCAGTAAAACTCGAAAGGGCCCGGGTGTGTTTTGCCAGCAGCAGTTAGGCAGTAGTAGTGTCTGATAATTATGCTAATAAGTGGTAGTAAAAAGTCCTAGGACTCTTCAGTTTTGGTAGCTAAGCGTTTCTGAAAGCACCATTTTACCTAAACCATCCATTTCTATCATGAATTTGATGGCAATTTTAGTATTGCCCAAAGTATTTTCTAGTCTTATGTTTTTGCAGTCCTGCTGTATCTCGTCCCTGCCACAGCTTGTGTATCTCCAAGTTAATGTAAGATTCTTCACACTACAGTAAACATTTTTGTTTTCCACATTCTGACTCTGTGCAAGCCAAATTTATCTCATCCCAAGCTCCAAGAACTGAATTTTCTCCCGCAGCAAGTTTAGTCTTTGAGCATCCGCTTCCTGCTGCTACAGAAACCCGTTTTCATGAAAATTAGATTCAACACATTACAGCTGTTAAGCTTTAATAGCTTTAATTATTTATCCATTTACATCTGCTGAAGCCCCGAAGGCTGAATTCTTCCCTTGCTAGCATTTCCCAGCCCAGTCACCACGTAGGAAAGAAGTCCATGGTTCCAGTTCTGATGTGGCTGTTACCTGGGGAAAAGCTGGGACTGACAGTACTAAATACAAGATGCAAAGCCATACAGAAGTGGCACGCTGTATTACATATTTCTACATAAACTTTTGTAGCTGTTGTCTGCTGGAGCTCTGTATGTGTTCTGATGTGTGACACGATGGTAGCTGCCTTCAAGGGTATAAAAATAAGCCTCTGGTGTATCAAAGTGTATGTGATCACTTCAGCTGAAGTGAGAATGTATAGAGCGAAAGTTAACTTAGTCAAAAAGGACATTTAAATTGTTTGATTAATACCAAAGAAGTAGAATTCCTAAGTCATGAAGACCTCTGCTGTAAGTACACAGACTTCATTCTAATTAGCTGTTGGTCAAACTTAGCATAGATTGTATGGTCAAGTGCTTAATTGTTGCACAAAGTAGTTATGTGAAACCTGCATGAGGAAACCAGGGCTGAATCTCAGACTTGTGGGATAGTTGTTGATACCATTCATCCATGGTACTTCCTCTCACTGAGTCTCTGAGAACTGATAGATTGGAGTAACCAAGTACTAACTTGTGCCTTCCTAACAAAACAAACTGAGGACGTATGTCTGTGAAGCTGGCTCATCCTGAGCTATAAGAGCAGCATTAAACCCAACACTCTACAAGTAAGACTTTGCAGAGTCTGAGGAGAACATCAGAGCTTGTACAGAGGCTGTTTACCTCCAGCTGCCCCTCTGCACTGCTGTCAGAGAACTGAAAGTCATTCCCCTTTGCAGCTGTCTTCCCTTAGTAAATCAAAATCTAAATCCTCTTAAAACCTCTTAGAGTAATTGGCTTTCATTTTGTCCATCATATCCCTCATTGTGTTGCTCAGGCAGTAGTCACAACCGCCCAGCATGTGATAAATAACTTGGGAGAGCAGGATGCTTTTTGGTGTATTTTATGAAGCTTTGTATTTGAATGCTTAAAGTCCTAAACTGCAGGTTTACAGGCAGAAAAGACTTGAGGGGGAAGAAGTGAAACTAGAAGTAACATGACCAGCGTACCTTTGATACAGGCTGAGCTGTTGGGCAGCTGCGTAAATCCCTTGCTGCATAACACTTCCATGCTTTCATCAGCGTCTTATAGTCTCTGTCACATGGATCAAAAAGGTAAGGAGTATCAAGGAAAGAAAAGCTTAACCTAGATGCTGTGTTAAAAATCTATGGATCAGTTTGCTTTCCCATAATTTTTCCTGCTTTATTTGTGGAAATAATATAGAATTATATATTTTTCAAAAAATATCAAAGCATATCATAAGTGTTGACATGAACTTTAAGAAATAAGAGTATGAAAATTTCATTATAAAACTCATTTACCACAAGCAGAATCTGTATACTAGAATTTATAAGAATAAGCTGTATTTACTTTTCAATATTCCACCTGAGTGTTCTGTCCTATATCTGAAGGGGGGAACCTTACACTGTTCAAGTAGGTGCAATTTTGTAATGGACACTGATACTAACCTTAAAGCCTGTGCTTGTGGGGTTAAGCACAATCCAGTGCCTGTCCTGTATGTGCAAGAAATGTCAGTGGATCCTGGTGGGGACAGGAGCCTTTGTCCTTAAAGTGAGTACAATCCTTGCTTTTACTTTAGCACATCATGAGAACTGAGGCTTATACTCGTCTGATCCAGCATAAGGTTTGGCACTAGCTTGTGCTCAGAGGAAAGAAAAACCCCTTCCTGCAGAGCAGACAGAAGAACAACAACAGATTTTACTGCAGACAAGTCTTCCAGCCTGATCTCGAACAGCAAAGGATGTGCAAGAACACAGTAGTGTAAGCAAGCAGTTCTGGCAAAACCTTCTGTCTTGTGAAATACATGTTCAGTTGAAACTTCCTAACTCTATAATTTCACAGGTGAGAAATACATGCAGGACTCTACTGCCACTCCGGTTTAACCTCAGCTAAAAACTCAACACAAAGTTATAGGGAAAATGGGATCGGAATTAATCTTGTCAGGATGAAGCCATCCTTGGTGCATACTCCACAAGCCAAGGATAACTACGAAGAACCTGATGTGGTTTATGCTCAGCCTGTGCCTCTGCTCTGCCCTCTTAATTTGCTCAGTAATCATCAGAAACTTCCCTGCAAAAGAAGGTAAGTCACGCTGTGACAAACCTGTCACAAATTCCCTAGCCCAGATGGTCTCTGCAAGAACTGCAGTCAGAAGGGCATTGTGTTTTCAAAGGCATGTGTTTTCAGCGCCCTTGTCAAGATAGACACTTGTTAAACAGCTACCTGATGAAAGAAATGGAATAAAAGATTCTTGTATGTGCTGGAGAGGGCTAATAGCAGACTTCCAGGGGAGTGATTTTAGCACACATCTTTCTGATGCTCCTGTAGCATGTGTGCTCAGTTTCTCAATGGCCAAGTGCCACCTGTGCTCTAACATGGGATTTAAATCCTGCCTTTTTGCTTAGAAAAACACCAAACCAATCTCAATGGCAAAGAATGTTCTATGGCTGTTTTAAAAACACTCTCTCCCCCAACTGTCCAAATATAGGGGGATTTTAGTTCTGCCATTTGTAGAAAGTAAAAAAGTGATGCATTTGAGGAACACAGAAGCAGCATTTAAATTACAAACTTTGTAGCTGAAGAGGATTAAAGATAACTATGTATACACAGGTCTTCTAGAGGATTCTGATGAATCTTCTAGGGAGTTTAGTGATAAGGCAAGGGGTGATGGGTTCAAACTTAAAACGTGAAGTTCAGGTTAGATACAAGGAAGAAGTTCTTTACTGTGGCCAAAGAACACGTAAATGCTCCATCCCTGGCAGTGCTCAAAGCCAGGATGGACAGAGCCTTGGGAGTCAAGCTCTAGTATGAGGCATCCCGTGCCTCTGACAGGGGGTTGGAACTGGATGATGTTATGGTCCTCTCCAACCCAAACCATTCCACAATTCTATGAAAAGCATATAGAGGCGTCTTGTAAAAATACTCTGTTCTGCACTAATCTCACTTCAATGGTTTTATTAAAAACTCTGTCCCTGCTTCTGCTGATACCATTGGCCAAGTGCTCAATTCATTCACTGGTTTCAACCTAGAAGAGGTATCATATGATGTCTGGTCTAATAGGAGCAGCAAGTGTATTTCTTGGAGCTGGAGTTTATTAGGGAAAGAGGTTTAACTGATCAATTTCTTTCTTAGAAATATAATGAGAATAAAACATTTCTTTATCAAGATGCAGATGAGGGGTAGTTCCCTACCTCCTCACATCAGCAAAGGGGATTGCCTCAGCAGATACGGGGATTCTTCTAGTACACCTGAAGATGAAAATCCTTCCCACTTGCTGAACAAAGGATGTACTGCACTCTCTGTATGCTGCTGCCTAACCTGTTTTTACTGCTGATCTGGAGCTTTGATCAGAAAGCCATAGAATGAAAGTAGGAAAGAAAGTGGGAAGAAAGCCATAGAGTGCCTTGTGCTGTAATTTTACATACTAAAATAATGCAGGTATGAAGTGACAGCTCTCAAGTACACATGAGTGAAGCCATTGCTTTTCTTTTTGCAATAGCTAAAGCCAGAATCTTCCTTTTTCTTTACTCCAATGTACATATTCTGGATAAGCCAAACATATTAGTCTGGAATACTGTATTGCTCAGCAGTAGTTTACACTTAGATGTCAGAACTAGTTCAATGTTGAAAACACTCAAGATGGCAGCACAAATAGGTAGGAAAATCTATTTGTTCTTGAGACTGAATAAGCAGATACTCAAGAACATTTTATTCTCTTATATGTTTACTTCTAAGAATAAAACCTTAAACCCCATGTACCTTGTAATTTGGGAGAAAAGAATGGCACTGTGTGGTTTTCCTCTTAACTCACTAGAATGAAGTGTGAAAAAACTGCAATAAATGGAGGCTCTGTCATTTGACTATAATCACTTAGCCTGTTGAACAGAGCATGATCCAATACCATAGCAGCAAATCCCAGAGTTGTCTGCAACAGTTAAACTGGCAATCCAGCAATTCCATGCTTTTGGCTATAACTTATCATGATTTTATCTTCTGTGTATGTGTAGGAAGAGTTGTTCACCTGTTCTCAGACAGTGTGACAGATCAAAACCACATCCTGAAACAGTCATGTATAGATCTGTCTCCTCACTGCAGCTGTGATACCTTAAGAGGAGTAGTACTGTTAAAGTCTAAGAAAAAAGGACCCTCTTGTTGAGGCAGGAATGTTGTAGGGATAATGTTGTAAACTCCGGCAACTATGTTCTCCACTTCCAAGTAGCAAAATCCACACCTATGATAAAAGAAACTGCCTGTTAGAACTAAAACTCTGAAGTATGTTTCAAACCTCTTAAGACTTCATGAAATGAGCATTACCTGTAGTCACCACTGCTCTTTTTCTGAAAGCCATAGGAACCAGGTTCTCCTACTGTTGAGACTGTGATGAGTTCAAACCCAACACTGTATTGCCTGCAAACAACATGACAGACTGTTACTATAGTTATTTGGGTCATCAGGATCACCAAGAAGAGGGCTATTTATTAAAAAATAGACAACATGACTGGAAGACATCTAAAAGGGTTGTCACATTTGTGACAGAAATGTTAAGTCAAACTTGCCATGACATGAATGTAGAATATGGAGGAAGACAGGACACATTTCAGGGAAAATACCCCCTAGAAGTCTGCCTCCACATTTAAGCAGACTTCAAACAGCTAAATTTCTGATCACTCGACCCCTTGTCACATAGTACAGACCCTGGGATGTGATCTGATCACTGTTAGAGGAATGAATGTCAGTGACCTCAGCAGGATTCTTCATGTACTCTAACATGGGACAGTTTTTCTACTGCCTGTTAACACATGTGACAGGCACCACTGCCTTGTCATTCAAACTACCCAAATATGATCTACAAATGCAGGACAAAATACATGCAAAACCTGCTTAATTAGTAGAACTGTATAGCCACACACCTTTGCACTCTATTTCATGACAGAAGCTTCCTCAAAGAGGGGAAGATGGACAGAAAAGAGCTGCCATTTTGTGGAGGCACTGCACAGCTTTGCAAAAGATGAAACAGTTGACCGCCTGTCAGATGGTACTACTTGGAAGCACTGTGGCTTGAAGTAGATCATTAATTTTGCCAAAGGAATTTGACCTACCTAGGTCTACACTATAGTTCACTGACATCCAATACTTCTAGCTTGCTAGTGGCAGATTAAATGCACCTTTAGAACTATAGCAACTGATTGAGAGCCTGTAAGGGTGTAGTATCTCGCTTACTAGCTCTACTGCTGAAGGAGTTATGATCATAATTAAAGAGGAAGAAGAAGTCCTTTGCACACCTTCTTCCCTTCGGTGTAAGGCCTAGCTCTGCTCAGACCCCAAAACTGAGGAGAAAGAAGGCTCTTGCTTTCATTGTTAGGTCAAGGACTTCCTCAGTGGCAAACGTGCAGGTTTAAAACCCATTTAAAAGTACCAATGGTGAAGTTATAAGCAGTACAAAAGCTAAGCTACCTCCTGTTTCAGGATTTTCAGGGAGCTTCCTACCCTCCCCACAGAAGATACTGACACAGCTTTCTCTCTAGCATGCAATACTCTCACTGTGTTGATGCACACTTACTGTCTACTAACCTTGGTCCCCGTAGTTCAATTAGTAACGGTCCATTCTTGTCCAGCTGGAACTGATAAATGGGGTTATTTTTGTAGGTGTCTCTGAAATTTCCACATCCTCCAGCACTGTGGCTTTTCCACTGCCCATTAACCTGAAAGAAGTCAAAAGTACAAAAGAATACTTTATATGCTGAGCATTTATACTGCTTATTTACACACACAAACAAGACTAGAGGCTCCTCTTGCTTTAGAGGTCACTCACTTCAAGTAATCTCTCCTGATTTTTAAAGTGCAAGTGAAAGCCTGTGTTACGAATTCAGAAGCTTTCACTGCAGCTGTCCACCCACCTTGGTCAAAGCCTTAGATCATAGAATCACAGACTGATTTGGGCTGGAAAGGATCTTATGATCATTCAGTTCCAACCCCTGACATGGGTAGGGACACCTTACACTAGGCCATGTCACCCAAGACTCTGTCCAACCTGGCCCTGAGCACTGTGAGGGATGGAGCATTTACCACTTCTCTGGACAACCTCTGCTGGTGTCTCACCATCCTCACAGGGAAGAACTCCTTCCTTATTCCTTACCTGAACTTTTGTTTGAGTTTAAACCCATCACCTATTGGTACAGTCCCTGATGAAGAGTCCCTCTCCACATCCCTTGGAAATGTACTGTATTTTTTTCAATCTATATTAAATAAGTAATGAGTGACTGTTTCTGATCATGACAAACTGCATCTAACAAAAGACTCACATTCCCATCTATCCTGTGACAACTGGACTTCACAGGCTATTTTGCTTGCTCACACACTTCTCTTGCAGCAAACAACAACAGCATTACAGAAGTCCAACGCTGCTTGTGTTATAACCTTTGCTTTTGAAATCATTGCCTCCAGCCCTGTCCACTCACCTCCATGCACTCTGATAACTGGCATTACAGGGACAAGATAGACATAAGGACAGATTCCGTAAGCACAAAGAAATACAAAAGGAAAAATGCTGCACCGACTTTGAGAAATGGGCCATCTGTTTGCAAGTTCCTCCTGCTAGTCATTAAACTGAAAGGTTAGACTTGCAAGACATGCCAGGCATTCACACAAATTTATAGCTGAGATCTGTTTCTTCTGTTACTTCCCTCCCCTTTCAGTCAAACAAGGAGCAACATTTCTTTTTTATCTCTTGTGAATTAATTCCTTTACTCTATGTCCAAAAGCCTCAAACATGGCAAGTTTGGAAGCAAGGGGAATTTCTTCCCTCACCAGGCTACTACCCAGGAACCTAAACCTGCTGCCTGCTGTAGCCTTCCAAGCCTTCTCCACCTCCACTGCACTCAGGTCCAGGAATCCCCTTGGTGAGCTCTACAGGCAACCACTCAACTTCAGTGTAAGACATCTAACAGAACTTGCTGTTCCTGGTAAATTGCAAATTAGTTATCTTCAAGTTAAGTGTGATTACTGCTAAGGAAAGACCAAATAAACATTAAGCACAGCCAATTAACTTCTGTATTTAGTCATAAAGGCAGAGCTGGCCCTGGATAACTTGAACATGCCTTTTATTTGAATACTAGACATGCACCTTCAAATAATTAACAGGAGGTTTCCACATACTTTATGCTCTTTTGAAAGATACTACAGTATAAAACAGATGTCCTTTCTCAGACTGGTCACCTCCAATGAGGCTTTGACTTCCTAGAGTATTCCATCAAACTAGGCCCAGTTCTTAAGAGCTAAAAAGGACAATGGTTTCTGGATGAACTAAGCAAATCATCTTGTCTTCTTCCCAGAAATCTCTCTAGCCACTGAGTGTTCTCCAGAACAGGCTCACTTCAAGGGGTTGTTCCAGAAATAACAATTGGTATGAAACACTGTCTGAACTCAAGAACCTAGCTGCAAGCTTACATGTCTCCTCTGACCACAGAAAGTAATGTGATCCTTTGCTTCAGGCATGAGACTCCTAGAAAACAGACTGTTCCACCATGGCTCAAACTAGCTTCATTTCCCTCTTCCCACAGAAATCACTGGACAGAAAACTTCTGCCTCTAGTAGGATTCCCCAGGGTAGGCACAGTAGGTACAGAGCTTACAGTTATCAGCCGCTGCCTTATTCTTCCTTGAGGATAAAATTGCTCATACATGAAAATACCTGCAAGTTACTTTATCCTGTGAGCTGTTGGCTATATTTATACTTCAGCTGAAGGTATAACTACAGCTCATGTTGACAGCTGAAAGAAATACAAACAGCAGCTGCCCCCAAAACTGCCAGGGCTTATGACCAGTTTTTCTGCTCTTGCTCTGCCTCTGTACTCTCAGGGAGCGTTTCTACATGAAACTTGCCACCAGTATATTGCCTTCATCCAATTTGGCACCAAGAGTGCTTAGCCCAGTGGTTACAGACCTTTGAGACAGTTCTGCAAAATTGAGGAATAGCAATATATTATGATATTACCATCCTAAGTCCATTTGTCACAGGCTTGCTACTGGTGCCTTTGGTTTGTCCTTGCTGCTTTTGTCCCACCATGCCAAGAGTTTTTCCAAGAAGATCATGCAATTCTCTCAAGGGGAGATGAGCAACACTTCTACAGTGGTTTAACTCTGCAGTAGTACTAACACAATCAATCTGATCTCTGCAGAGTAACTGTGTATTAGCATACAGATTGTTATTATAAAGGTCAGTCTATCCTAAGGGCTTTACAGTGCTTCTGCAATGGTGGAGCTGCAACAACACACTCTGCACTGAAGGTAGAATTTACATACTAAATGCCAGTGGAAGTTAAGCCTCCATCCATCCAGAGCAGTGTGAAAGCGAGCCAGCTCAAGGAATTTTATGTTGGTATGAACTGGGCTAACAGAACAGCTAACTGGCAAATTGTATGTAACTTAAGTAGAGGGTTGGCCTTGTGCTAATGATGCTTAGATTAAGCTCTCATTAAGAAGTGTCATTTGTCAGAAGATGGCCTAAGCTGGCATTTCTGGGCAGTAGTATAAAAATAGACTTAAAAACCTTGTACATCTCAAATATGGAGAAGCCAAACCAGAATTATTATCCAGTGACCCACAGAAGAAAATATTTCTTTACCCGTTTGGAAATGGTGTAAGGTGTAGGAATCTTGGAAAAGGTGAACTTGCACATGGAATACACCTGTGTTGTAAAAGAAGCAGCTGGTTACATACTTATCTTGCACTTCTCATACGAAATCATGACAGGTTAAAAAAAAGAGCAGAATTACCCACTCCTCATTTTTACATACTTGTTCACCAGATGCCTGTATTACTCATCAGACAAGTGTGTCTGAAATTCAAAATCCAGAGTAGTCTGGGACTAACAAGACTTAGGTCTACTTAAAGATCTGCATTTGACTTTTTTCAGTGACAAAACCAGACATCAAGCATTGAACATCACATGACTCAGGAGATACAAAAAACCCAAATACTGAGTCCAAGAATTTAGGAGAAGTTATAAAACTTTAAATGTTAGCTGGGATATAAAATAGCCTTATTTTGGATATATAGAGAGCAAATGTTTTGCCTGTACAGAGATATGCATCTTGTATTCTAGGAAATAAAGTATTTTCAGCTAGTTTAGTTACTAAAGTTTCATTACTCAAAAATATACACACACTGTGTTGCCTTAACTATAAATGAAGAACATTATCAAACACTTCATCCAATGGTTCTGCTCCATCACTCATAGCCTTCCTCCCCAAAATAACAGTATCAATCCAGAATTACACTTTCTTTATGAAACTTACAAATAAAGGGTATTTTACAGTTTAGTTGTTTATACAGTACATACCCTGATGGTGTAATGGATAGTGTTTTGTTTCTCATACTGGGACACCACTAAGGTAAACGTATAGGGCCCAGGAGAGGTCAGCTTTATCTTGGTCAGATAATGAGGACTGTTGATCCGAATACCATCAATATATGGAGGAGGAGAAGCTGGAAAAGAGAAGGATGAACATTTTTCTCTGATCAAAAATATCCCCTAGCTTGGTAAGCTTCTCAGCCATTTTGTACCAATGAATTTTGCCACAGAAGTCAGATGGTTGGTATTAAGGTTAGACTATAAGCAGATCTGAGTGTTCTCAAAAGAAAAGAGCCTCAAAATTTGCTCATAAAAAGGGCAGGCAAGAGCAACTATCATTGATACCTTCAACCTTATCAAGAGGTACATAACACATGATGGGACACAAATTCTGCACTTGAAAGTAGAGCTTAAGTCCCATGACCTTCCAGAACTGATTATCCATCTGCCACCAATGTCACTACTCAAAGAAGATGTACTGCAGTGATGCTGAAATTTCAAGAGAAAGATAAGGCATCTTTGATCACTCTTTATAAGCCTCTCTGAGGAGTTTGTTCCTTCTCCATTGGTTGGAGAGTTCAGAACACAAGCTGCCAAATCTTTGGCTGCTGGGAGAAGAACACTTTAAAACATGTTAATAGCTTTAACTAAGTCACACATACCTTCTCTCTTTTTCTCTCCAAATCCTTGTGATCATTATACAGATGTAGTTGATTTGCAGTACCAATACACATGCACTACTTATGATAAACATCCTAAACATTTGCTTTTACAGTTAGACAATGTAATTTGTTATTTAGTCTCTAGTTGGTTCTTTCCAGACTCCTTTTTGTTTCAGGGAAGCAGGAATACATCCAGTAACTACTTCAATAGGCCCAGGATCACATCCTTTTTAACACTAAACAACATGGGAGAGGGGAAAGGACTACTATAAAACAATAAGCAGCTTAGGAAAGGGAAATCTTGGCCTTGCTGCTTAAGGATCAACCTGCTGTGTTCCCATCTCATTTTAACAGATGGTGAAAATAATACTGCAGCTTGACCAATTTATTTCCATGGAAATAAAAAATAAACAAGTTTGAGCTCCTGAGATTAGAAGCTTATAAAAGAGTTTGGGTAGTGAGACAAAAGATGAATCATCCAGTTCTTGCTAGTGGCCTTGGTGGAAGACTGTCTCTTTCAAACACTACTGAACAATTTCTTCCACTATGCAACTGTGTTTGGTTGGCCACTTAATGCTTTCAGGAAGACATATTGTAAAATACGCACTGCCACAAGTACCAGCAACACCAGAAGCAAGTCTTGGGCTATACGGAGAAACAGATGCTTTAACAAGATCAGCTCTTGCAAAAACAGATGATGATTTCCTCAGGTCTCAACAGATGCTTTCTGCAGAAAGACAGCTTGAACTCTAGTGGAAGTGGTCAGCAGAATACACTGAAGAAGATCAGAGATGAATAATGCAACCCTTACCAACCATTCCAATAGGACAAAAAAACCCCACAAATTCCACTCTTTGGTGAAAAGAGCTTAAAAAGCTACTCTTACATTACCTGTTGCTATTGCCTGTTGCATATGACCAGCTACCCGAATTCAACTCTGGTTCTAAAACGAATCCCTTTATTTAAAAGCAACAGGCCAAATCCTGCCTGTCTTTGGATGCACCTTCACTGAATAAATCCAAGGAATATCTCTTACAGAGATCTCCAACTTGATGTAAATAATAAAACCCCACAACATCATTAGCTCTGCCTTAAAGTTGTAATCTATCCATTCAACCTGGGAATTACCTTTACTTCCTATGTTTCACAGCTCCTATCTGTCTTGAAATAAAACACATGTAGCTTTTTCACAGCTACACAGCTCCAAAAGCCAAGACCCTTTTTCTCGAGGTCATAGAATCTGATGCATAATGACCATAAAATCTGGATATCTAAACATTTTTCTTAAGCATTCCAGACCTTAGAGTCTGACATATGTTGTTCAGCTTTACCTCATGAGTCTGCTTAGAAACTTTAAGCCAAGTTCACGGAACAATTAACCTTGATTACTTACGTTTAATGGAAGCCATAATACTTTAAATTATGTCAGAAAAGAGGGAAACGATTATGCTATCAGATAAACAGAAAGACATCATCTATTCCCTCTAAGCATTAACTACTGCCACTTCCAACACGTACAGCTTGGTTTATTCCTGCAGTGTAGGCTGTTGAAGGTGGTCACACTAACATAAACAACTGTTTCAGAAGACTGACCTCCTGGAGTAAGGCTTCTGGTTTTAAAGCAAAGAAGTGCCCTTTCTCTCCAGCAAATCCTTTGCAATTCTTCATTTACTTCTAACAATCTTCTTAGCAATTAAGATGCACTAACCTGGATAGTAAACTTTTTTGCCATCAGTCTTGTATACAACCATGGTAATGAATTCCCGATTGTGTGCAAAGTCATCCTATAAAAAACACAAGTAGATTTATACACTTCTGTGGAACATAAGTAATGCTTCATCAGAATCAAGTACACATTCTATCATCCCCATTGATCACCACATGATATGATCCGATATTGGTATTTATGGAGATACTCGATCCAATCTTATTTTAAAATACTTGAAGTAATAAACTGCCACTGATTTCACTTACAACAGTTCAGGCCCCAGGATTCAAAGTTACTTCAAAGTCTGTAAAGTGGAATATAATCACCTAGCTCTGTTTTTAATCTGGGTCTATTTCAACGATCTTGTTTGTAGGTGCATGTAGCTGCTAAATTTAAACTGTAGACATATAGATAGACCTAAATACCTGCACAAGAAACCTAAGCAGTTATATACTAATAACTGAAAGCTCTACAGTAAGGCTTATGGAAGATGCTACAGAACTCACTATACAGGAAAAGAACCCAGCACCTTATCGGTGATGTGCCTGCTAAGCAGGACCCAGACGGCAGCTCCACCTTGTGGACACTGGACCTCTAGCTTGTACTGAGGGTTATTAGCCAGGCTGTAGGCATCCTTCACAGGACCTTGTTTGGCATCCCAAGTGCTAGAAGCAATGCAGACACATGATTAGCCGAGTAAGATATTATCTAGTGTTTTAAAAATCAAATAATGGAATAGTTTAGGTAGAGGGGACTTTAAATATCATCTAGTTCCAGCCCCCTGCAGGGATATCCTCCACAAGACCAAGTTGCTCCAAGCCCCATCCAACCTGGCCTTCAAGTCTGCCAGGGATCCTATATCTATTCAGAGCTACCTACTATCAGTAACACAGTTACTGAATTCTACTGAACTCTATTGCAGCGGCTGGAAAACACAATCACATCAGAATCATTATCTGTTTTATAAACTGGCAATAGAGGTGTGATGATGAAAAATGCTAAACACAAACAGCTTGGCTGCTTGGTATGGTGACTGCAACCACATAGAGCACAGAAAAAGCCAAACCATTCAGAAGCATGGGCTACCTGACTATAGTCATGATTGCATACACTGATATTAAATGAAAGACACCTGTGCTTTTGTAACTATAGAAATCCATATATAAGCTATGGTTACTTTCAAAACCTTGCCAGATTTTATTCCTCCAGTTCTTTATTGAGGTAATTTTTATTGTAAAATTTCCTCTGTTTTTTCTTTGGAAGGGTAACTGCATGAAGTGCTAGAGATCACTGAGGTACCCTATTGCAAAATCTGCCTGCTGCCTCATGACCTGTCTGGACAAGGAAAATAAGCATGAAAAAGTGCTGATGACCGAAAGCAAAGTGTGGCATGCTGAGATCAGAAGTGGATAAGGCCATGTAAGGCAAACTGCCCTCCCACCTCCCACACTTTTAAAGCTGAACAGCAGGCATAGAAGTCTGCGTTATAAACTAAGCATTACTCTGCTTTTTATGGCAACTGCCCCTGTGCTAGGCATTCCCCTACACAGAGGAACAACAATCACAATATAAGGAAAGACTAGTAGATGAGCCCTGAGATTAGCAAACACGTTACCTAACTTGCTACATCACCATAGTGTATTTTAGAATTAATCTGAACACAAAGACGGAAGGAGCCTTTGCAGATAAGTTCAGTAGTTACACTATGAATGAAGGAGCTTGTGTAGAGCTAACATATACAGAAACAGTGTGAAAGCAGCAGCAAAGTGCAGTATGAGTAGAAAAATAGAGAAACCTTTGCTTTCTGAAACTGAGGCACACGCTTATCCTCAAACTGGAGGACAAAAGACTGAATACAGTGGATACTAGATAGGAGACAAGTATCATGCTCAGAAAAAAAAACAACTCAGCAGGCAAGGAAGATTACTTATGACAACTGCAACTGGGGAAAAATAGAATTAAACAGTTGACATCAGAGAACACGCCCTGTAAAGACAACATGCAGTGCACAGCCAACTTACAGTTGGCCAAGAAAATGAATTCCAAATAAAAACTAGGTCACTCAAGCACTGTCTGGTCACTCGCTTAAAGAAAGACTGCACAAAAATGTGATTTCTATTCCCACAGAGAGAGGTGGGACTAAAGGCAGAATTTGGTTATACAGCCTTAGGTCCACAGCAACATCTCAAAGGTCACTGTAGTTTCAGTGATGTTACAGAAGTAGTTACAGAAGTAGTTAAAACCAAAGCCTGGGCTCAGAGTTTAAAAGTGTGAAGTCAGGCTCAAGAGAACATGGTTGGAGTTCACCTCTTCAGCTGTAACTAGAAAGAATGGAAGAAAGGAAACACCACATCAGAACATTTAGTGAAATACCAACAGAAGTTTTCTCTATTTGACCAACCTGTGAATACATGTGGATTCTTTAAATAGACTTGGGTTCCAACTCAAATAAATAACATCATAGTGCTGGCACAGGTCCTCCCAGGCAATCCAGAAAATGCCTACAAAAGACATGCTGTTATTGTTTCCTAGACACCTTGATTTTATTTGCCTCTTAGTAGGAAAATAAATACAGTTTATATAAACCAACATTACTGTAAAACTTTGTAGTAACATCTGCATTGCCCACATTTCTAAACTTAAACTTACGCCCAAAACAAACATGTTAAACCAAGTTAGTTTCAAAAAGTCAGTGTCCTGACTTTTTGAAGCTGTCAGCACACTCCTCATTCTCAAGCACTAAGCACAGGTAATAAGAGAATCTGTTGTATTGAAAGAGACATCACTAAACGATTCCAACCTTGCCTCCCCCTTTCCTGGGTTTCAACTTAACAAAACTTTAAAAATCATTACATAGCCTAAAGGGCTCCCCCAGTTCAACAGTTTATTTCAGTAGTTATCCAACACAACCAAGTAATCAAGCAACATGTAAGCACGTTTGAATGTATTTGATACTTCATTCAACACCTACATGACTTGCTTTGGCATCCTGAATCTGCTTTATCTTTACAACTCCTCATGTGTTTAATCTAATTTTCCACAGCACCTGTAATTGCAACTCCAACCAAGACCACCACCTGCAAGGTGACAGATTCCTGATGAAATGAGCTCTCAAAAAGGTAAGAGCCATATAATTCAAGTCTCTGACAGAGGCAGCTGCAGATCTTGCAGCAATTAAAAAACCCAACCCCAAAACAATGAGCTAATCTCCCATAATTGTCACAAAGCCAGGGCTGCTATTCTTATAATGAAAACAAAAGTTGTCCTTATACATTTGTATGAAGTTCAACAAAAACTGTTCTAATTTAATGCGTTTGGATGCACACTGCTGTCAAAAAATAGAGTGGCACTGAACAAAAGGGCTTCCTGACAGAAATACACAGACAGCACTTAGGATGCTGTAAGAAGAGCAGATATCTCTTTCTGAATGTACAAAAAGAGCTTCTGCAGAATTTCTGAAGGCCCATCCACCAACAAACCCACATTGAGTTTCCAGCTGCTATGTTCTGTTGCTCCCCAGGGAAGAGGGGACAAGACAATGCTAGACATCATTCCAATTGGTTTTCTGGACAGCGACCCAGCAGGTACCACTGTCTCAAAGACAGGCCTCAATCATACTCTTAAAGCCAGAAATAGAGTGTATATAAAGATTGAGTTATGGATATATTAATGTAATGCAAGGAAAAAAAAACCAACCCACCACTTACCTCCAGTTCATTAATTCAAATACAGGCAAGAATAGTTTAAATACTAATTATAAAATGCACTTTGACACATCCACATATTTTGGAAGCAAAAGCCCCAAACTACAAAAGGTCTATTCACATGTTAAAAAACAGCATTACGCAGCTTATTATCAGAATGTTATCTCTGCCCTGATCTCTCATGCCCAGATACTGAGATAGCAACACTTAAGCAAGGAGGTAATTGTCAGTTAATTTGATCTATATTAAACAGTCCAGATTGAACTTAAACCACAGACAAAGCAGAAATGATAGATTTAAATGCAAAGACTTCCTAACCTTTGGAGCTATTTAATTTTACTCTCCTTCTCCTTGTACTTACACATTTCTTTCCACAAAGATCTGTATTATCTGAAAAAATAGTGACTTTTTAAACCTTATTACCATTGTCGATTTTCTGAGCTGTTCTTGGATCAAAGTTCAAGTATTTTTGTAAATCTGGGGTCCAATTCCTTGTGTCATTTTCACTGTATTGTCCTTTCCAACGTAAATGACTCCAGGGATTTTTCAACTGAAGAAACCGAAGTCCCTAAAGAAATAAAATTGCTGGATTCATCTTCCCATGGTATATTAATATAGAATATAGACTAATTGCTCAAGAAAATACAGTATCGTTAAGCTTTCTGGAGTTTCCAAATGGAGCTCAAGACAAAAAACTACAGCAGCCATTAGAACAAAAAAAATCAGCAGCTATCCATTGCAGACAGTTGTCAAACAGGCATCTGAAAACATTGATACCTTGTATTCCCTTATATCCAAGACTGCATATGCATGGGTTGGAACTAAACCCCATTTTTCTCCTTCCTCCTCAGACATCACCCCTGTTGCTGTTGTGATAAGGACATCCCCCTTGTGAAATCTGTTCAAAGAGAGGTAAAAAATAGCTTTTAATTTAAAATTAGCTTTTAAAAAAGCTAAAATAAATTAAAATAGCTTTTAACTTAAAATCTTGCAAGTTTCAAACTAACGTTTCCCAGATACTGTAATAATATGTTTTTACATTATTAGTGCGACCCTGCTTTATAAAAACTGGAACACATTTTTTGTCAGCAGAAACCACTACTGAAAAAGCTTGAGAAAGTGAAACTATTTTCTTTCAGTATTCACATATAGGCTTTAAATGAAAAATGCATTTTCATACAATTTCATCATTTCATATTTTTATAAATAAAAATCAGCATTTATCAACCTGAAGTTCAATCTGTGCCACTTTTTAAAGACACTCTTCACACATCTGAAGATCAGTACTGCAATTTGAAAGACTTCTGCTGCTCCTCCTGATTTCCTATTGGGGTATAATAACCAAGGTCTTGTGATACGATTAGAAATACTACATTATATCCGCTTTTTAAAGCCAGCAGATCAATGCCAAAGATCTTGGGAACTCTGTGGGAACACAGAATGCACATCCATCTACTTTTTAAACACTTTTAGCTTGTATATTGGTTCCAAGCTGCTCTTCTCTGACTCTATATTCTATTTTCTTCATCAAGAAATTACTACTACTCTTTTTCTTCGTATGTAAAGAAGAAAAATCACCTCAAATGAAATTCCACAGTGTTTCACTCTCTGTTCTATCAACCAAAATCACTGGTACCTCAAACCTTCTTCCAGAAAGCAATGTGGAGGCCTTATAAAGCCCAATTTGCAGCAGTACCAAAATGCTATTAAGGATCTGTGGTGACTGTACTACTTTCAGAGTGGTAACACAGCTCCTAAACAGCAAGCATTTTAAGTACTTAGGGAATTAAAAACTTCTACCTCTGATGAAGTATTCTGAAAGTACTATCTTGATTGAAAGCTTGATTGTCAGAGTGCATAGCAATTCTTTCAGGTATCCAACCAGTCAGAGCATGGAGATCAATATTCTGAAATGCAAACATTCAAAAGAAATCAGAGCAGACAATCCATCTATAGGCATATGATGTCTGTACACAGGTTACAAAAATGCCTCGAAAGAAATCAAGTATACACAAATTTCAATACAGCTCTACATATTAAAGGCTCGAGATTAGGACTATATTAAATAAAACCTTATATGATGAAGTTAGGCCAAAAGCTGCAAAGTGAACTAATGAAAAGCTGTGATTTCAGAGCAATGGAAGAAGCACATGAGAATGGTCAGTTGTGCTCAGTTTTACCATGTGTTTTATTTAATTGATTCAGAGACTTTTTAAAGCAGAGTCTCAGAAACCATCTGGAACTTTGCTATTACACACCTGCATTTTAAATTATTTAAGTTCTACTTCTAAGGCTCAGGGTTGGGTTTTTACCCTTTTGGTAAAGCTGACACTGACACATATATCCACAAAAAGCCACTTTAATCTCCCCATTTTATTGCCCTGAAATATTGGTTGTTCCCTTTTCTTTCGCTTTGTACTCCTCAAAGCAAAAGTAAAACTATAAATGCTTGAAGTGTTAACAACCAGAACTGGTGAGTAGGAATCAAGGAATTACAAGTACACCACAGCCTGATTATACAAGGAAGTTATAATACAGTTGAAAAAGAAGAGCAGGAAGGGTGGAGATTAAACGTCACAAGTCAAGCTGTTCTTTCAGATAGCAAGTTATAGGACAACAATGAGAATAATAAGATTAACAAGATCCTGTCCTCCAAAATAAAGCAGCCTAACACTGACATAAACATAAAAATGTATGACAAGTTTACCCCTTATACAAAGACACATTCACCTCCGTTAGCATTTTACAAAAGACAACGATTACCTAGTATATCCTCCAAGAATGCAATTATTAAGACATCAACTAGAATGTGGACAGCACCATGAAATAAAAATCTAGTGTTAAAATTTTAAGCAATTTTAAATTAAAATCAGAAATTCTTCCTAAGTAACAGATGAAGATTATGTAGGCTGCCTATTTCAGTAACCTGACCTTTGAAAGAAAAGTTTGCATGTCATTTTAGCTGCAGTACAACGACTGCTTCTTTAGTAACCACATTATAGGAACCCAGTATATATTTATGTAAAGGAGTGTAAAACTGATAAACTTGCACAGATCAAAGTACTTGCTCCCTCAACATACATGTACTAAATGACTAGCTTGCTCCTTTCCTAACCAACTGCCCTATCTATTGAATGACAGTTAAAAACCAACATCAGCAATATTGAGATGGGCAAAAACTAATTACTTCACCCAACACTGTCATCTAGATTATATAAATACATGTCCTTCCCAACCATATGCACCAAACAATACAGCTAAGCGTATATGTGAGAGAAAGAAACAGGAAAAGACCCAATGCCAAATCAAATACTTGCCTCCCCAAGCAATTTACTTTGATTTCACTAGAAGGAAAGTTAGTTGACCCAAGATTATCTAAGAGGAATTTTTTGCCTCTTAGAAATAATCTTGTACTTACAGAGTTTGATCCAGGAAAATCGTATCCTCCCATGACCTTCATGTAAGCCTTTTCTATCAATGATACCCATAATTCATTCTTATTGTTAGAATAAGAGCAGAGAAGTTCCCCACTATGATCAACAGGTAACTGGTCATCTATGATTACCTGTGAGAAATAAATGAAAAATCATCACAATGTCAATAAAGTATTTTGGAAGTATTTTAAAAAATAAGCCCAAACTTTCAGAAATATACAGCTTTTCACACACAACCAGCCCAGACCACCATTCTTCCATATGGAAACCTTCAACAGTCCTGCAATGGTCTGCCTAAGTGGACAAGAAATTCTATTCCAGGTCTGTAGGTAACCTGTGATAACATGCCTTGCTTTCTCCTATGTAAAATGGGGATGATGACAGTACTCTCTTGTAAAGTATCTAATATCTATTGTGAAAGGTAGCCACAGAAATATTCAGTGTAATTACCAGAATAAAAGCCTCCCCCAAACCACTTACCTTTCGAGGTACACCATTGATGTGAAGCTTTACCATGTATTTGCCACATGGATTATACTCTGGTTCTCCTTTCTTATTCTGAGGGTAAATTATACTGTTAAACAGAAAGAAAAAAAAAAAAAGAAATTGACATAAATACCTTGGCTGCACACACACTGATAACAGTGATAACAGAAGTGGGATTAACACAGTCTGCTTCTAGAATTTACACCGAACATAAATATGGAAGAGCAACTTCAGTTTAAACACGTCTTACTTTTCAGGCCTTGCTCTTGCTGCAGCTCTCTGCTTAGTATGGCAATAAGAAGAATACAAGTAACCTAACTGTTTCTCCATCAGAAGCAAGGCAAACAAATCTATCTTACTATTAAACAAATGCTATTTGCATATCTGTAGTATAAATACGGTATTTGCCTGAATGACAAGTCAAACATTTGAAGAAGGAAAAGACAGCACAGAACTCACTGCTTTCAAAAAAGAACAAGTTCAAGTTCTAATGAGTAGAGGTTAAACCAAAAAAATCCAGGACCAGTGTTTACACACTGGCCTGGCAACAGGCTCTTGGCAGTGGCAAAACCCGTGGCAAATTTATCACAGCATGCCACTCAAGTGGAACTGAGACAGCACTGTTAACATAAATTCTACAGTGAGATGCTATGCCAGCTGCTGTGCTGGCATAGCAAAGTATGAAAGTTTACATTATATAAAGCATTATAAAGTAAATTTCTATTTAAACCCAAACAAAACCTTCCAAGCTATTTAAATCTCTTTCAAGCACATCCAAAGTGTCTGCATACCTATCTGTATAAAGTTGGCCTCCCTCTCAGAAGTGCTGAAGCCACAAGTGCCAGGGAGATGAGAATGAAACAAATGCTGTTTTTCACTGTGTCCAGCTGCAACTGCCATGCATATTGCAAAACCTGGGCAGTTCCTAAGTCTGAAAAAATCTTAGAAAGCAACAGCTACTTACCTTGTGATCAATTTTTTATTATATCTTCTTTCATATGCTGCACTGATAGCTAGTGATGCCACAAAAGAGCAATCTGACACTATTGTCTGTAAAGAAAAGAAAGCCAGTAAGGACATTTACTAAAAAGATACTGAAAAATAAATGGGATGTATGGAGGGAAGGAAAATCATCACTTAAGTTTTTTTCCTTCAAATGGGAAAGATTTCAACCAAGAGAAGCAATGTTAATCCTAAAAAAGACAGGAAATGTATGCTTGCTCAACACGAGGCCCCTATATAGCAAACCAGTTAGAACTATTAATGAGAATCAGAGACAAGTGCAGATATCTCAGCATTCACTCACACTTACTCCCCCCTACTCAAAACAAACTGCATAATATAAACCATACCCAATGGCATATTCTACTGTTGATGCCAGTGTAGCTTGGGCCATCTGCAACTCAACACTAAGCAAGATGTTTCCACGATTCTCAATAGCTCACCCTGCTTCCTGTCTAACAAAAACTTAAGAATCGTGCTCACTACTTTTTCCATGCTGCAAATCAAGTGGATAAATTGCCTCAGAGTACACCTTACCTTTTTTCCTAACCACTATTTCTGGAAAATAGGAATTTCTGCTGGAATTCCAATTTTGATTTTCACTTACACTGCTAACACAGCTGTTTATTCTCATGGCTAGAAAATGCATGGAATCTTAAGTGATACTATTTATTTAATGTCATGAGAACCATGCAAAGCACTCTCACATTCAGGGATTCTTTTTTGAACAAGATCCCTTACAATACACTGCTAGCAGCACACTTTTCTCTTTAGGAACAATTTACCTGCTTTATGCTGAAACTTGATACAGTATAAATCATCGTTGGGTTATTTGTTATATCATCCGGTCGCACCCACTTAGCAAACATTGCTTTCTGTTTGGGAGATAATGGTAGCTTCCCACATTTATCACTAGATTTAAGAGAGAAAAAGAGGAGAAATAAGTCAGTAGTAGAAATAAATCAGTAGTTTAGAAAAGCTTTTCATGCCATGCCTAGCCTTATATATGTCTGATAGATGGTGCAAAACATGTGCAGAACAATTATGCAGTTTTATATATAGGGCTGTAAAACAATTTCAAAGAACACTACTGCCAAGTGTGTTATTTTTAGACAAACAAAGCAAAAAAAAATATTAAAACCATGAAACGCAACCCAAGAACTTCCTTCATATAGGACCAAACAGAACTGGATTCCAAAAAGCCACCTACAATAGCAGAAACTCTAATTCTTCACTTTATTTCAGTATGATAAACTAATAATAAAGTTTCTTTAGTTCTGAAATATCAAGGCTTGTCTGTTTGACAAGCCATTAGTAGAAAAAAACCAAAAACAAACTAACCCAAACCCAAACACCAACCCCCAGTGTTTTTGTCTATTATAGCTATGAAATCTTAACATATTATTATTGCTCAATAATGAAGGTCTAACAGTTACATATCACTCTTCCTCAGAACAGGCCTTTAATAGAGGAATTTTCTATCACTTTCATTTTACAGGTAACTGAGAGGCAGGAAGCTAAACTCAATAGCAAGCAGTAGAATCAGGAAACTGACCCAACTTGGCAGTCAAGCCCAATATTCAAAAAAGCCAAGTAAAATATTATCCTTATGGGTTTGAAGATACAACTGCAAAAGCAGTGCAGAACCTCATCAGCTTACACTGAACTTTTACAAGCAGACCAGAAGGAAGTGGTAGTATTTAAAAACCTCTCCCTGAATTATGCTTAAAAGCCTATTCAAATTTAAACTCTGGCAAAGAAAACAAACACCAAAAGCTTTTCCAAACTTTGGAAATAAAAACAAATTAAAGTTCAGTAATTGAATCACACTTACGAAAATGGCATAGGGAAGGCAAAACGTTCCCTCAGATCAACACTCATGAAAGGTACATATTCGATGCCATTAATTTTCGAAGTCTTCCTGTAAGTGTAAGAAACAAGAAGTTACAAACATGTCTGTCATCTTTCAAACACCAAGGTCCAGAAGATAACAACAAACTTAGTTTTCAAAAACTAACAAGACACAATGCTTGTGAAAATACCTGCTGAAAATGAAATCACCACTATATTTATTTGGGTTTGAAACGTGCAGTACTTGATGACTCAGCACTAACCCTGCAAGAATGTATGTGTGGACAAGTCTCTATGTTAGGATAAAAATGATTATCAGCCACAAATCTTTTGCTACTTTTAGAAGCCACATTTAAAACTACATTTGCCTAAATGGAATTTCTCAATTCACTTAGGCTTCTCATTAAAGAGAGTCTTAGAGTAAGTTGGCAGCAATTAATAATTAGCAACACTATATTTGGGGCAGTTATTTTGGAATACCTTGTCAAGCAGCAACAAAAATACTGCACAAGTTTATTAATACATTTTTTACTAAAATGCACAGAACACCTTCTAAAAGATTGGGATCATATTTAAACATGAATGTAATTTCAGTTTCAAACAAGGAGTTCACTGAAAAGAGCCATGCAAGGTATTTTCAAATCAAATCACAGAATCACAGAATGGTTTTGGGCTGGAAAGGACCTTAAGATTACCCAGTTCCAACCCTCCTCCCACAAAAGCCACTAATTACATCATGATAAATAACACAACAATTTATTGATGTGTAGGTAATACCAGCAATGAGGTAAGAGGTGGTTTTCCAACCCTCTGCTTATAACCTCACACTTCAGCTGTTTTAATATAAGATGCGCAAAGGATGTGAGCACAAATGATGAAGTTTGGAAAAACTCATCTTCAACTTACCTCAGGACTTCAATCTCCTCTGCAGTGTATCTCTGACCTTGAGGTTCACTAGCTTGCACTGCTCTGATTGTCTGTGGTTTATCATTTAAAGAAAAATCAGGTCCCAGTGGAAAGAATGTTCTGACTGGATGATTTGGTTTAGCTGCAGTTGACTTCTTCTGAGATGCCTTTGACATAGATTCCTTCAGTGCCTCTGCTCTAAAGCAAATACAAATTGTTTACAATGACAGAAAAGTAGTTATAGTTCAATAATTGATTTGCTTGGTTCATGTTCCCACATATGTTAAATGGAATGAACAAATGCCAAGTTGACCACCACCACTTTTCTAAGGAAAAATATCAATTTCTGATGCCAGTACTACTACATGTTCCAGAATAAATTAAAATACAGCCTTTCCAAATCATACATAAACTACTTGTGGCAGAACTCACTAGATTTTTATTGCTGTCATGGTTACCTCAGCACCATGCAGCTGCTTGCTCCCCCCACTTGCTTTTCCTCTTGCCACAGGTGGGATGGAGAGGAGAATTGAAAGAATGAAAAACACATGGGTTGAGATAAGAACAGTTTAATAACTGAACTACAGTATAACACTACTAACAGTGATAATGAGGAAAATAACAAGAGATAAGAATATAAAACCAAAAGGGAAAAGGAAAAAAGAACAATAAACTCAAATGATGCACAATACAATTGCTCACTACCTGCTGACTGATACCCAGCCCAACCTGAGCAGTGATTCATCTATTCTGGGTAACTCCCTCACTTTCTATACTGGGCACAACATGATGTGGTATGGAATACCCCTTTGGCTGGTTTGGGTCAGATGTCCTGTCTCTGCTTCCTCCTGGCTTCCCGTGCCCTTCCTCACTGGCAGAGCATGGGAGACTGAAAATTCCTTGATCAGGGTAAGTGCTACTGAGCAACAACTAAAAGACTGGTGTGCTACCAGCATTGTTCTCAGATTAGTGCCAAAACTCAGCACTGTACCAGCTACCAGGAAGAAAATTAACTCTGTCACAGCCAAAACCAGGACAGTTGCCTTTAAATTATGTTAAGAGGAGAACTGGTATTGTGTTCTGAGCTTCCAGATAATGAACAACTCTACTGAAACACAGAGAGAGAAAACTGATTTGTGCCTCCTCATACCCTCAAGATTTCTTTAACAGCTGAAAAGGCAGAAGAAAAACCACCAGCATTCTCACAACCCAGCACTTCAATGGCTTGAAGGCTGTGTATTCAGAAGCTGTTTTGTTGTTGTTGCATTAAGCTGCTAGATAGTCACACACATGCAAAAAGTTTAGTTTGTTTCTTAACACAGACTGAGAAGTGCTAAAAATCAGTTTATGCTGAAATGTAGCCCAATACAGTCCATTATTCAGCACCAAATGGCTGATCTGAAAAGAATTAAGAGTGAACTTACACTCATGTAATTTGCTTCAGATATAGACTCCACTAGATCTTACACTACGGTTAGATCCCTACCATCAAGCATGTCTCACAGTTTCCAAACTGTTTTCCTTATGAAGGTACATTGACATCCTGTGTCTCTGTGTTTCACACAGAGAATGTGAAACACATCTGTGTTTCAGCATTTTTATAAAAGCCAATAATTGCAGTAGAATACTCTGATTTATATCTCTGAATACTGAAGTAGTGCATTGGTACTAACAAATACACAGTCCTTTCCTAATCCTGCATGCCCCAATATTCCCAGAGGGCAGGCACAAGAGCTGCTATAGACAGTGGCAGAGCAGCTGGCAGCTATCTGCAAGGAGAACTCTACAGGAGCGAGCTCTACCCAAAATCCATACTTTGCAGTACAGAACAGACATGCGAGATTGAGAATCCAACTCATAGAGTACATTTAGACCTACAGCAAGTAGGTTCACTAACATTAGCAGAACTCACCTGTCCAGTGCTTGTCGGGCCAGCTGTTTCAGTTTGGACTGGAGGCCTGGTTCTGAAGTTTCTGTAGCCTTAAATACAAAATAGAAGAAAAACCTCCATACCCACAAAACCAGCAGGTTTTATAAGCTCGGTTTGTAAAATTCCACACTTACAGGTTACAGCAAAGAGCAACTAGTTATTTTTTCCAATTCTCTTTTGAGATGAGCAAATGTGGTTTTGGTATTTTTTAATATCTTAGTATAAAAAGCATATTAAGTGAGCAAATGTAATTTTGCTGCTCTAAGTAAGCATTTTGAGAAATAAATGGTATTTCAATTTCTTCAGCACGGGAAACACTGTACATAACAACAGTTCTCCAAAGAATTAACCATATTAAAACGTTACGAGCAGAAAGAAGACAAAAACAAATGTTACCTATACTACTGAACTTAAATGTTTTCCAGTCCCTTTCCCCAAGTTAGTGAAAAATAATCATGGTAATTGAGGAAAAAAATAAAAACCTGAACATTTACTTTCAAACAAACAATTTTACTTTAAAATACAAACAAACAAGACAGATGTGCAAGAATAAGATTTTTAACTTGCAAGCAAAGGCATAAAATAATCTAGGAGAGGGCACTAAAAACAGAAGAGAAGTTAGGACTCTTGATGAGTTTGATCAGCTATGACAGTTTATGCTTTTGTTTTCCTTACAGATGAGGCATGGCTACTGCAGCTAAAGAATCTGCAAGAGGCACAGCATGAGGTGTGCCTTCTCCCATAACATCCACAAGCAGGTTTCAAGTTCTAGACTTGTACATTTACAGATTCTCCTGTGTCAGCTAGGTCAACTGAGGAAACAAAAGGCAAGCGGGTTTCACATCAGGAAACAAAACTAGAAACACCCTTTATATGCAAACGTTTTCATTTGCAATTAAAACCACACTCCAGAGTTCCTGGTTAGAAAAGACTTTGAAAGACATATGAAGATAAGCAGGAACACCAGCACACTTATCTAGGAGTCAGACATAGAAGAGGAGGAATGGCCCCTCTCCAAGGACTTCAAGAGTAAGGAAGAACTAAATCTCTCCACCTGAATGTACTGAGGAGAAAGACAGAAGTAAAGCTTCAAGATAGCAGAGATCCTTCAGTCTTCTTTCATCCTGGGAAGAAGAAGGTGGTACTTTCTGATCATCCTGAGGGACAAAGCCTACAGTTTCAGCAAATTCACATGCCAGACAAGATTAAAAGAAACTTCACTAGTATATCTACTTAATGAAATATGTGATAAAGGCAGTTGTTAATACGAGATCATTTCAGACTAACTCCAGTACATGTAAGTAATATCTGCATGCACTGACACAAGAGAATGAGGAACAGCAGAGGAAAAACAGTATGCTGCTGCAGTAAATGTTATCTAATAGACTGGAAAGGCTCTGCTCCAGCAGCTCAAGCGGACAAAACTAGAGCAGTTCTAGTCTTCATGCAGTTACACTGTATCACCAGGGTATTTTAGCCTACATAATAACCATTTACAGAATTCAGGAAGCTTTAACTCTAGAACGTAACAAAAGTAACACTCCCCTCCCAACAACCCACATATATTTACATTTTAAAAAGATAAAAGAAGAGAAAAAGGAAAACAGACTTGGTGGAGTTACATTATGATGGTGAGCCTCTTCCTGTAATGAGTTATTTAAGGCAACTGGACTTAAGGAAAAAAAAAAAAAACAGTACCTGTAATTACATTCATCATCATTTACATAATAGCCAATCGATCCTTATCATTAATTTCAGTGTCAATTAAATTCACATGTAACAGCTTTAATGTTGCGCACTGAGTAATCAAGTAGCATTTTTACTAGTTTTGGCATCAGCAGTCCTTATTTTCTCACAAACTGTTACACGTAAAAATTCCCCTTAAATTGCTTCCTTTAATGTAGTCTGAAAGCAATGCAGCTGACACATCAGCCAGACAGCTTCTGTTTTAACTGGTTTAATTTCTGTTTTAGTGCTGCATTTGCTCCAGAATGAAAATTAACACAAGAACAGTTACAGAATACTTCTAGGTTTTAGTATATTCCTTTTCAGGAAAAAACACATAAATCTCAAGTCCCCATAAATTTACAGTGTTGAATAGCAACATAGTACAAATCCTAGAAGAAACACTTAAAAAAAAAAAACAAAAAAAACCCAAAAACAACCACCAAAAAATCTCCAAAAACCAAAACAAACAGTGGAAGAATATTAAAAAACAAAACAAAACAAAAAAACACAATTAAAAAACCTAGGTTTTACAAATACAGGTACTCCATTTTTAAGCCAGCCTTTACGGGTCAGTCACTTGTGTTAAGTGGAAGAATTTCTTACCATCACATAATTCCACCAAGTCAATCTGTAGCTTAACATACTGTTTTCAAACAGAGTTCCACTGCTTCTGTGTACAACTCTATAGCTTCTTCAGCATTGCCTTTATCATCTTCATCAAAAGCCTGTGTAACTAGGAAGTGAGCACGCTCCAAGTCCAACTGTTGTTTTGACTTCAGTGGGTCTGTGTTCTGCGATTGAACTAAATGAAAAAGAAAGTATTTAGCTTTCTACAGCAGCAGACATGTAAAAACAGCTACTGGTACTGAAACACTGGCAGTTCTAATCAGATGGGCAACATCTATTTCTTGGCTGGAAAGCAAATCTTTCTTAACTTTGCTAACAACGTCTTTGCAAGGACAAGAAACCACCACCACCACCACTACCACCCCCTGAAGCAGAGATACACTCTCAGGGTATTTCACAAGTCAATGTAAATAAAACCTCTGTCATCCCAGATTAAGGACAAGGATGCTTAATTATGCAAAATAGAATCATCGAACAGTTTGGGTTGGAAAGGACCTTAAGATCCTCTAGTTTCAACCCCCAAAATATTGCATCATTTGTGCAAATATGTCACCTATAGTAACATACAAGTTCCTCAGGTGTCTAATACAATTTAATACTTTTATTAATGACCTGAAGGAGATTTCTGTTCTCAGGCATTTTGAGGACCTGACCAACCCGGTCAAAAAATCAAAGTCTACAGTGCTTTGAGCAGGAGAATGGTCTACAGACCTGCCAAAGCCCGTCTGGGGATTCTATGAGCGAATCACTCATTCTAGAGTGATTCTATGCTTCTGAGAATTGCAGGTGTACAAAAATTTGAGATTTTAGTCTAAGCACAAACACCAAACCAGATCAAACAAGGAAAACCTTATGAGAGCTAAGGGCTCTTTGCCCTCTCAAAGTTACTAATTCTACAGGAATACCAGAACCCACTTGCTTCAAATCCATCACGCAGTTGAGGCTTAGATGTGAGCTTTGATTTGTTCCTGAACATTTTTTGTTGCTATACTGAATTACTTTTTCAGGTTTGCTCTGCAGTTGTGGTTCCTAAGAATATTTAAAAGGAAAGGATACCCACAGCCACATCCTTAGGAAGTAAATCTCCATTTCTGATTATCAGAATTCAAAGCACTGATGTACTTGTTTTTATTTGTTATCCTTCCCAAAAGACAAGGAAATTAAAATAACGAAAACCAGCACACATCATTGATACATATTTCACAGCACTGAAAGTCTTTCCACTCAATGAATTTAAGCATACGTTTAGTTAGAAAGGTCCTTACCCACCTGCTGAATGGAGAGCCTGAACTCTTTCCAAGTACTCATTTATCTTTTCTTGAATATTTTCCAAGTTGGACCCTGCCATCCCAG
This sequence comes from Forpus xanthops, assembly GCA_032466535.1. Classification (NCBI taxonomy): domain Eukaryota; kingdom Metazoa; phylum Chordata; class Aves; order Psittaciformes; family Psittacidae; genus Forpus; species Forpus xanthops. Next base: position 70,225 of record JASSUY010058225.1, read on the forward strand.
CATAAATCAAGGCTTGGGCAGCTTCCTGCAGAGGAAAGCATTTGAGACAAAGTTAGTTTGCTGCCTAGAAAATTACTTCCCATAAACAGAGGACCTACAGGAGCCATAAATTGCGTGAAAGCAAGCCCCTCCATCTGCAGTATGGCTGCTGGATATCACAAATTTCAAGTTACAAATGAGATTATGTTCAAGATCTCACACATGGGACAAGCTGTAATATTATTAAGAGAAAAAAGAAACCAAACTTTGGAGGTTCTGTAAGGCCAGATCTTACGTCTGCATACAAAGGAATGCTGGGAATTAAGAGATTTTAAGTCAAATTTTGCAAACATGCACTGAAGTCAGTTCAGTAAAGCCCATAAGCCACAAACTGCCTTTTAATTTTAAAGCTGCAGACTTGAGTTTATGGGTGAAAAAAACATACACCAAACACTGGATGAACGCCTACTTCCAGGAGAGAGCATAAGCCTCCAGCTCAGAAGCATAGTACACTATCCACATTAAGGCTTTTTCAGACTGTACAAACCTATTAAGAAAAAAGGCCTTCAGTTGCATAAGCTGTCTAACCATTCACTAAACTTGAGAAAAACATATAAGGTATGTTGGGGTTGCGATAAACAGAGCTGCCACAGTGTCAGAAGCATATGGAGAACTGAAATTTGTCACTTGCAAAGATGAGGATAACAACTACATTCTGCCCTCCTTATTGGCATGGAAAAATCCACTTCTGTGGCAGCGCTCATCTTCCCTGCAGCACTAGAGGAGGTGGTCATGTAGCAAGCTGAGTGTGTATGAAGGAGATCAGTAACTAGAGAGCTGCTCCACAAAGATAGTGCTTGGAGAGGCTGCTCTGCATAGGTCAAGCACAAAGCCATGGTCAGAGGATTTCTCTTGCTTGCTTTATGGCCACGATTTCTGTCGAGCTTAGTAGTTCTGCCTGATACAACTTGTGTTTGTTACCAGGGCAATTTTGCACTGACAAGCATCACAGAACCAAGTACTTCACACTCCTTGCCGACATCCATCACCATACCACATCATACAAAATGTTCACAGCAACAGAAGACCAAATATAAGTACTGTTCCATTCATATATAGCAATTAACTACCATCAAGGTCTAGCATGCAACTATATTTCATGGGGATAAAAAGTGCACTGTAGAGATCGGCTCAAAGGATATAGATGTATTTATCTGTGACACACCACAACTACAGACTGACAAAACAGGTGCAGTATTGTAGACAACATATTGTAGACAACAAGTTGTTTACATATGACACAAAGATCAACTGTTGGATTGTCAAACCAGTGCTGCAAATTCAATGCACAATTGACGTTGCTTCTGTGATTTTTAAGCACAACTGTTTTGCCAGTTTTTAAGATGTAAACATAATGAAAAGTCTTTTACAATTTATGCCTCTAAAGGATTGCAGCAGTTGACAAAAGAGCCAGCATGCCAACTGTTTCCAGTGATAAAATGGACATGCAATTCAGAGTTAGTGTAGCTGTGGTACACTACTCATGCCAAAACGTAGTAGTGGCATTGAAGGGATAATAAATACTAACTCTCAACTAAGCTAACTAGCGGTCACCAGTCTGCAAGTTGCTAAATGCTGGTCAACAGCCAAACTTAGCTACAGCCTCCACCAGTTTGCTGCAGTCATCAGCTGCCCAAATAAGTTAGATGCTTCCATAAAGCACCCTTAGCGAGTGACCCTAAGCTGGTTCACATGCAGCCTTCCTCTAGAGGTCTATCAATTACACGATAGCAGGAAGCAAACAGCATTTGCTATCCATAGGAACTCTATTTAGACAGGTTATTTGTTGTCTAACAGCAACAAATTGTGTAATTTCCTGTGCTTCATCCTTAAAGTCAAGTTCTTGCAGATTCCCATTCAGCACCCAAGCTTTCCCATGTGCTCAGTAATTGCGCCAGGGGGCTCTGAAATGCTTAGAGCAGTTGATAAGAAAATTGGTGACAGACCAGACTCTTATTCACACTGTTCAACAGAAAAGTAACCCCAAAATACTAGGTGATATTTTCTTACTATTCTTGCTTAATCTAAAATTGACAGTGATTCTACAGGAAACAGCCAGAAAGCCAAACCTATGCAGGTTAAATCATCATAAAGAATTCTGCAAATGGAAGGGATTTTCTAAGCACTGTAAAAAAAAAGCACACAAGAGTGATTATTTGCACAAAAAGATGGTTTTCTTCTGAAGAACATTTGATATTTTCTTCCAGATATACTAAGAAATGCACTAAATAAGGTAACAAATAAGAAGCACTGCACACAGCTATTAGACCATGCACACTGTTGTATTATTATGAGTAACTACACTTTGTTTAGGAGTGTATATATACTTTACATATATAAACTTTGCTCATCCTACATTAACAACACTATGCTTTTTATATTGTTTCAAAGACATGTAGTATTCAGGAAGTAAAAAGTCAGCTACAGAGTTCTTAGCAAGTTAATGAAGAGTTACTTTGGCAGGATAATGGAATATGTGGAATGATTACTACAACAAGGATTAAACATAGGCTTCAAAGAAATCCCTTCTCACAGCTGAGGTGATACGGAACCTTAGTGTAACTTTGCAAAACATAAATCCAACAAAATGAGACAACTTGCACAGGTAAAAAAAGCATAATGGTTGCACAGAAGCTACTAAATACCAGTAGGAAGTGTAACGATATTGAGCAAGACATTGAATCAACATCAACACACCCTGGATTCTACAGGAAGAGGAAACTGCATTAAAACAAAGTCGGACCCCTAACATAAAGGATATTTATCTGCGATTTAAAACACGTCACTGGTAGCTTGTGACGTGAAGCTAGCTTACTGCTGAGCGTCTTGTATTTCACCGTGTATTTCTCTATTTGATGATACAACAGCTGTTTCCAGCTGCACGCTCAAGAGCTGCAGTATGCCCACTTCTATGCCTCACACAGTTCTCCAGAGCGCTCAGCGCTTACACCTCCACCACAAAATTCAACAGCCTGGCAAAGGTAGGAGGGAGGCCAGCGTGGAGCAGCGGGAGAGAGGCGTTTTTAGGTGGCTTAAGCAGCAGCGTCCCAAACAGGGCCGAAGGGCCTGCGTGTCCACCAGCTGCACAAGGGCCCGGACCCCCTTTTCAAGCACGGCCGCAGCACACGGGCAGTCCGTGTTCCACCCGGGAACACAACGCAGGGAAAACTCATTTCTCACCTCGCCCCGAAGGCCGCCGCTCCTCCGGAGCCAAACTTCCGACGCTCAAGCCCGGCCTTCCGCTCTCTTCCCGGCTGGAACCGCCGCGCCTTGCCGCAGGCCGAGCAGCGCTCCCGGCCTCGGGAAGCGGCCGGGGCAGAGCTAACCCAGCGCACAGCTCCCCACCGACAGGACAGGACTAGGCCATCCCTCCGTCCACCGTGTGGTGGCTTAGGAGGGCAGCGCAAACCTACCGGTAGGCCAAAACCCTCGGAACAGCGCAAACAAACGGACACCGGCGCCCTGAGGGAACCGGCTGCCGCCGGCGCGCCCTCTCCTCCCCATACCTTATAATAGAAGACTGCTTCCTGGTAGTGCCCGCCGTGGTCCCGCTGCACCGCCAGCTGAGCGAACTTCACCGCGTCCAGCTCGTGTGCGGTAGCGTCCATGGCCGGCTCCTTCCTGGTACCGGTGACAGTGACAACGGGCCTTAACCCCGCCACAGCATTCAGCTCCCTGACCCCGCCACAGCCTTCGGCTCCGCCTCCATTCCGACCGCCTGCTCCCCTGGGCCCGCCCATCGGCCCTGACTGAGGATATCCTGGGCCTGAGGCTCCGAGGAGGTTGGACGGGAAGGGGGGGTGCGTATGGGGCCGTGGGTCGGGGTTTTAGGGTGTCGGAGCTGTGGGAGTGCAGCGGGAGCTTGGGGTGGTGGGAGTGAGGGCAGGGCACAGGGCACCGGGAGCAAGGAGAGGCCAAAGAGCCGTGGGAGCGAGATGAGGGCACGGGTGGGTGGGAGAGAGACAAGGGAATGGGGTGGGAGTGGGATCAGGGCATAGGGTGGCAGGGAAGAGAGGGCACAGGGTGGTAAAAGTGAGGAGAGAGCAAAGAGTAATGGGATCAGGTGAGGGCACAGGGCAGTAGGAGTGAGTCAAGGGCAAGGGGTGGGAGTGAGGTGAGGGCACATGGCACCAGGAGAGAGGAGAGGATAAAGAGCAGTGGGAGCAATGTGAGGACATGGGGCAGTGGGAGCGAGGCGAGGGCAAAGGGTGGGAGTGAGGTGAGGGCATGGGCTGGTGGAAGTGAGGAGAAGGCAAAGAGTGGTGGGAGTGAGGGCACAGGGTGGTGGGAGCGAGGCGAGGGCACGGGGCAGGAGTGAGGTGAGGGTATGGGGCAATGGGAGCAAGGCAAGGGCACAGTAGTGGTGAGAGCAAGGTGAGGGCACAGGGTGGTAGGAGCAAGGAGAGAGCAAAGAGGGGTGGGATCAGGTGAGGGCACAGGGCAGGAGTGAGGGGAGGGCAAAGGGTAGGAGTAAGGTGAGGGTACAGGGCGGTGGGAGGTTAAGCTGATCTCAAACTGTAGTTAGCAACCCAATGGCAGTGACAGCTGAGACCAGAGACACTGCAGAGGTCATAAAAAAACCCAAAGTACCAAAGAGAGAAGCTCAAGTGGACTTTATTATAGTTATTAGAATGTACAGGTACATTAGTGCACTGGTTCTCATTTCATTTCTCAGACTGAACGTAGCAGTCAGACACTGAAGTACTTTTAGAACATTTAAGAATGTGTAATGTGGGACATCTTAAATTATCTTCTGAAAGGTTCTGTAGTCAAACCCAGGCTAAACGATTTCTTCATAGACTGGCTTTTTGTGGAAATGGTATAGATACAAAACATCCTTATTAAAAGAAGTGATTAAGAAGTGCTAGCAGAGTGGCAGGATACAGATAACCAATTTATCATCACCATTGCAGTCTTTAAAGACCATTCTATTCCATGATCTGGAAAAAGTCCTTGAAAACTTCATCATAACACTATTTCTTTATTACAAATATTTACATACTATACATTAGTGCAGCCTCTATTTCCACACTTTAACGATTCCATCCCTTGATGCAGTTACTATAAACCCTTGCGTAGTCTGGAAAGTTGCAATATCTGTGATAATATCATGATGTCCGACTGGGAGAGACTCTGGACCTTTCCGAGGGGTCTCATCAGCAGGCCCCAGTTTTTGCTTGTTTTGAATTTCCTGTACAAAAATGAAGTGAGAAATACTATTTACAGAAGGAGAACTGTCACACGTACTAGGTTCTCAGTGTAAAAAGACCAAAAACCTCTTAAATCAAACAAAATACTCAAACACTAAAGCTCCCACCCTTTGGTAGTTTTCTTATCATTACTCCTTGATTCATTTCTTTTCATCACACACAACCTAATTCTTAATCTGGACTGACATTACAGCTCTAACTAGGGGTATTTTTTTCCTCATATTTATTTCAATTCCACTTCCTACCAAGATTTAATATTTTTATAGGGGAAAAAGAAGCTACAGCGACACATACATCTCCCCAAGGGTTTTATAAAACTGGTTCGATAGAATGAATGTAATTGTTCAAGAACTTCAGAGGAAGCAGCACTAAAACATTATAATGCATAGGTAGACCCTCACTGACTTTTCTTCCAGTCAACTTTGAAGTAGCATTCATTCAAGTGAACTGGAACAAATCATAGTGCTTATTCCACAACGAGCAACACTATCAGTTCCAGAAGTCACTCTCAGGTGCATCATAAAACCCACAAAGTTCTGCTACCATATTATTTTGGGGCCAGCACATCTCACGCTGTCTTGCTGAATCTTACACAAGAGACATTCCAAAGACCGATCATAGCCAAAGTGTTAAAACACTAGATTTCAATATCCAAAAGAAACATGGAGCTTTGGCTCCTGCAGGTACTTGGTTTAGCACTATTTACTAAGTCACAAACAACTGATTTTTTTCTTTTAAAACAACTTCCAAACTGCCTGAAAACACAAGGCCAACACCATCCATAAAAGAGTGAGATAATTCTAATTAAAGCTATCATGTAATTAACATGACCCATGGGGCCACCTAAAAGGCAAGCAGAATAGGTGTCTATCAAACAAAGCAAAATACCTGAACCACCTCCGTGCCCTCAATTATCTTCCTGTAGTAGGAAACAGATGGGCAATTAGAACTTCCAGCAACAACATATGATCTCTCAGGGTAGGCAAGATCCCAAAACCTAAACACAAAGAAACAAAAATTAAGATGAGATGTTCAATTTTATCACGTTAATAGAACTGTTTAAAAGCTGGTTTACTCTTGCAATGAAAATGAGTGGGTACAAATGTTATTTCCCTTCTACACTTAGTGAAAGAGACTGTGCAGAGATATCAACATTCATATCCGGTTTACACATAATTTATATTGCCAATGCAGCCTATCAATAACTTTACAGAAAGGTACATGTGTTTCAGAGAAGCACCAAGTTTTGCACTACTTCTGCTGAGAATTCTCTCTGCTTACTGATGCTTACTAAATGAACACATCCTCAGCAATATTGCTTTGACTCCTCGGAGCTTACTCAGGCAATGCTTGGTAAAATTTAGCGCACCAGCAGGGGTGGAGGGGAGGGTGTCAAACAAAATAGCTGTTAGCTTTATTACCTTATTTTCATGTCTGAGCCTGCTGTCAGTAATATGGGATTACCAGATGCTGGGCTACAGTATATTCCATGGATGCTGTGAGGAGAAGGCTAGTAGGGAAAAGGGATATATAAAAATAATACATTACCAATAGCTGTTGCCATGCTTCAGAAAGGGAATTAATTCTTTACCCCATTCATCGACTCAATTCCCAAATCCTTCTGACAAATGCCAAGTTACTTTCATGGGCCACATCTTAATATATTAAGGTAAATTGCTTCCTAACATTTCACAGAGCAATGCAGCAGATTTAATGCTTGTCTGGAATCTTGGAAATTACACTCTCAATAACAGATGGAAGAAATTATTTCTAAAAGAACAGGAAGGCAAATCATATTGAAAAGCACATGGATGTTCAATTTTTATGGTATGACAGCATTAAGGGATGGATATACAATAGAAAACTAGCTTGAATCATAGAGCTTCGTGTACAAAGGGCATGACCAAAATAAACTCAACCTGCAATCTTTGTAGCCTGTACAAATTCGAGTTTAGGTAGATTCCAGATCTATAAACCAACGTAGAAGCAGCTGTAATAATTTTGTGTATGTATTTGTGTTTTAAGAACAATAATATCCCAGATTGCTCCTTCCCCCGTTAACTCCTTGAAGGAGAGCAAATTCATGCTTTAAATTGGCAGTTCATATAGTAGTGGCATTGTATTACAGAAAGAATGTGCAAAGAGCGGATGCTCACAGAAGTATGCACAATCCCAGAAACAGCATGTAAAAGTTAAGTACAATGCCACGCCATGAGTTTTGGCTTTGCCCTTATCTACACAGGCTTGACAGGCTCCCTGGTTTCCTAAGAACATGACTTGGATACAGCGAGTGTTACAATTACATTCCACAGACAGCAAAAGGTACCAGTGAAAGTTCAGGTTACACTGCTGGTTTACAAAAGGAATTTGCTTTTGATACAAAACAACTATGCTGTCAAAATAAACCCCAGGGCAAGTTCAGGTGCCAAACTGCCACGGAAACACGTAACTGCTGATGCACAGCATGGAGTCTGAGATTGTTCTATCCCTGGCTACGCAACTGAAACTGGAAAAGAAGGAAACCAGACCTGCAGTTCTGAAAGAGGAGGTGCACTGCTGGCCCACAAAGTGAAGCGCCGATCACCAGTTTCCATATCCCACATGGAGACTTCATTATTGCCTTGAACAGCTACAGGAAAGATAATGCCCATGCAAAAAATTATAAACCAGGTTGGTTGGCTCTCACTACCCATCCTACTGACATGACATCGATAGTAAAACATAGAAACACTCTCACCTTGCTCTCAGCAGCATTTGTGTTACTGTTACTTTAGCATTAAAGCCAAGCACATTTTTTTTTCCATTTACCACTCAGAAGCAGCTTCACTATAGCTAAAAGGGTCTAATTTAAGGAGTTTAAATGAAACCTGCTCTAATCTCTAGCCTTTTAAAAAGGTATTAAAACCTCCAAGGTAACTTCTCATTCTTCTTTGACAAAGAAGAATATGAAACTCAAGTTACTCTCACAGCAACTTTATAAATTTTGTTACTGCAGGATTAGTTTAAGCTACTTGTCCATTTCAGAATACATTCCTGACACAAACACTTAAAAGTATATAACAGTGCTACATGCAGTGAGAATAAAGCAGTTGTGAGCATACCAAATGAGGAATGTTGGGAGATTTTCAAAAGCTCTAACCCACGACACAGCTGCTTTAGACTCATGCGGGAATCAGGAGACAGCCTTTCATTCTCTGCTGTACAGAGGCGTTGAAGGCAGTGGCAGAATTCCTATCAACTTCAATGTATGCCATGAGTTCGGGTTCTATCTTTTATAAGGTTTTGTCCTCAAAAAGTGCTCAGAAAATGAGAATTGCAAAAGCTGATAGTAATTTTCACAATGGCTTAACACTATTTCTTTTTTATTTACTTCCTCTCTCCTTCAATTTCAAAAAAGCCAGGACGAGCAGTGGCAGAACATGAGTATGAACACAAGTATGAACACAAGTATACTCTCCCCCAGCACAGCAAGTCAGAAACTGCAAGGAAATAAAACCACTCCACCTAGGGCTTGAAGCAGAAACTAAACAGAAGCAACCTCTGGCAACGGTGAAGCAAGTTTAAGACATCCTTTACCTGCAATTACCCAGGACTGATAGACAGGATGCATGAGCAGACGTCTGATTCGGGCCTTAGAGGGATGGGAATGGCTGGAGATAGGCAACTGAAACCTCATGTCCCAACATGCCATAGTACCATTGCTTGTTCCTGGTGAGAGAAAGCTCGCCATAATCAGAAGGATAAATATATGGGGGTTTGCCCATATCCTTGTGCTCTATTCCTACAGAGATGGACTTCAGCCTCAAGCATTAAAGGTCAGAACAATTACCACAAATAGATCAGGAGGTTTTTCTCTCCTGTTTCAGAAAAGCATATACTAGGCAAATGAGATAAAACAAAAACTTGAGCTATAGTTACTGTAAAAGAAAACCAGAAGGGGAGAGAGAGGCTAACAAGAAATACAGGCTTACCAATACACAGCCAGCATTGGTGTATGTCGACAGCAAATGAAGTTATAAGGCCTAACTTCAAATCATGTTTTAGTGTCCAAGCATTGCTGCTAGATCGCAAATCCCATCCAACCAGAGATCCATTAACTGTACCATAAGCCAGTACTGACTGGGCTCCCGAATTAAAGTGATGCATATCTACCACACAGCCATCATCCTTCAGATCTAAGGACCTGGATTAAAAGAATAAACGAATTTAGAAATAGGTATGACTCCCTCTATGTTTAAGACTCCTTCCAATAGCTAATGCTGAACATTTTCCTCTTCGTGTCACTTCTCAGGGCATCTGCCAGAAACAAATTTGTGATTTTAGTACAACAGATGCTTATGCTCTTCTAAGTTTTTGTGTCAATAGGACATGTTAGCCTTCTACAAACTAGTAAAAGGCTGTCAGCAGCTCTTTGCAAACATAATCACGGCTCTGTGCTCTGGGTCTCTCAGTCCTGCCCCTGGGTCAGGGCAATCCCAAGCACAACTACAGGATGGACAGAGAACGCACTGAAAGCAGCCCTAAGAAGGACTTAGGGGTGTCGGATGACGAGAAGCTCAACATGACCTGATACTGAGTGCTTGCAGCCCAAAAGCCAACTGTGTACTGGGTTTCATCAAAAGAAGCGTGAACAGCAGGTTGAGAATGGTTATCCTGCCCCTCTACTCTGCTCTTGTGAGACCCCATTTGGAGTACTGCATTCAGCTCTCAGGCTCCCAACATAGCAAGAATGCAGGACCTGTTGGAGCAAGTCCAGAGGAGGGTCATGAAGATGATCAGAGGGCTGGAACACTTCTATGAAGACAAGCTGAGAGTTGGGGTTGTTTAGCCTACAGAAGAAAAGGCTCTGGTGAGATCTTACAGCAGCCTTCCAGTGCCTAAAGAAGGCCTACACGAAATCCAGAAAAGGACTTTTTACAAGGGCATGTAATGGTAAGACAAGGGGGAATGGTTTTAAACTGAAAGAGGGTAGATGCAGATTAGATATTAAGAAGAAATTCTTTACTAAGAGGGTGCTGAGGTGCTGGCACAGGGTGCCCAGAGAAGCTGTGGCTGCCCCATCCCTGGCAATGTTCAAGGCCAGGCTTGACAGGGCTTGGAAAAACCTGCTCTAGTGGAAGGTGTCCCTGCCCATGGCAGAGCGTCAGAACTGGATGAGCTTTAAGGTCCCTTCTAACACAAACCAGCCTGTGATTCTGTAATTCATGCTCCATGTTTATCAGATATTCATCTGCCCAGAGTTTACAGGCAGGAACACCCCTGATCATGTTATACTGCCAGCACTGTCATCAATCCTTTACTGTCTGTGCAAATGGACACTTTCTTCAGGCAGAAATACAGTGTATACCAAAAGGGAAAATACGGTTTGTAGTTTCCACCTCCATTGTATTTGGCTTACTTAATTTCTGTACTTAATCCCAAATAGGAGAGGACATTCAAGACAGATACCTTTTAATTTGGACAAAAGAAGTCTTTGAGACAGCTGCCAGATTTGCTGAGGCCTGGACATGTTCCTCATCAATATGGAAGACTAAGCCATTGAATCACTGCCACATACTCAAAAACTGCTCACATGGAGAGAGGTAAGAAAGAACTAAACCACCTCCAAAGACTCCTCGCCCTACTTGGTATCCCATCCCCAATATCTTTGCCACCTTACTCACATTAAGAGCCTGGGAGAAAAAATAACAGGTCTGAGGTCAAAATACATGTTCTACATTCACAAACATTTACTTACAACCTGTAAAAGAACCCCCAAAATCACTTTATTAACATAGCAACAGGGGAGGCAAGAAACTGTCAATCCCAATGCATAAATAAAAGAACTCGAGGACTGATTGTTTTAGGCTCATAATAAGTCCAGTGACACAGGAGGCAACAATAACCTACAGCTATGAATTCTCAGTCCTGCACAGCTTCCTTTCAACACTTCTGTATGAAGCAGGATAAGATCATGGATTACAGCCTTCCAGTACAGCCTAGGCCTCAGCCAGCAGGAAGCCTAGAGCAAATCAAAGGTTCTAATCAAGGAATATAGTAATATAGAAATAGCTTGATCTCTGCAGTGAGATTTAACTGCTCCAAGTACGTACCTGCTTTGTATCGGATGAATTTTAGGAGATTTAGGGAGCTTTGAAGATTCAATACCAAGAAGCTGGATGGCACCATTATCTGAAGCTATAGCCAAGTAATGGGATCCTTGGCAGAATGTAAGTGTCTTTACATGTCCTCCAATCCTAGAGTACGTCAAAATTGATCTAAACAGTACAGAGAGAGAGAGAGGGTGAAGGGAGGGAGAAAGAAGGGAAAAAAGGGCATTTTTTTGTTGGCACTTAAAAAATTTACTTCTCTCAAATGCCTGCTTAAAACCAATGGTTCATTATTTTCAGTGAACCATTACATTCTGGTAATGTAATAGCATTTTCTGAGTGAGAAATAACACTCTTTTACACAACATCTTCCTTGTGTTTCAAAATAAGAAAGCAACAAAGCCTGTGCTGCCTCTGCAAGCTTAACTCTCCAACTTCAAGCCTCTGGGTTATGAGTCTCTGGGTGCAGAAGCACATGTCTGCCTACCAGTAAAATAAAAGTCTGTCCTAAGCTGTATCAAAGCAGCATACCATACCACCTCTGCTTCAACCAGCAATACAGCTTTTCTACATCAAGTATCAATGGATGAGACAGTTAAGCATAAAGCTAATTTGCTCAAAAAAATCTCCGATGGCCTTAAACAGCAGCATCAGAATGTATTTATGTATGTATAGAAATGAGATAAAAAAGTCCATAATTACCACAGCTGCGATTGCATTTGCTAGTGATTTTTTTCTTTAATTAACTAATTGAAACCTAGTATTTTATAGCTGCATGCCAAGAACAACATCAGTATATTTCATTATTAGTATCTCCAGAACACTAACAAGTGATTCATATTTTGCTTCCCACTCTGCTTTATTTTGCACTCCTAAAACAGCAGCCCCCAAACCCTATGAGTTTTAAAGCTACCTGGTTGTAGTGGTTTTTCCTTCCATTTTTTGGCTGTTCCACACTTTCACTGTGCCATCATTTGAGCAAGTGGCAAAAATGGAGTGTTCATCAGAGACTCGAATACGGTTCACTGCAGATTTGTGCTCATGAAGATGAGCTACCAACAATCCTTTGGGACGCCATCCTACAGGGAAAAAAAACCCAGGGAATTTGATGTTGATTTCATAACCTAATTTGGAACATGAATATCCCCCTGATCCCATCTACCAATAGCTGTATCAGGATGTATGAAACCATGCAAAGACAGGCTGAGAAAGTTGAGGCTGTTCAACCTGGAGAAGCTGCATGGAGACCCCAGACACTGGAAGCTGCTCTGATGGGGCCTACAAGGATTAGGAGAGGGATATGGAGCTTCAAAATTTAAGTTGTGGCCATAGGAAGACGGCTGTGATTTAAAAGTGTATGTTTTCTCCCACAGTGGCTACCAGAGCCCTCATCAGCAAAACCTGGGTGTTGCCCCAGGAGAGGAACGAGAAGGAACAATAACGCAACAACATCCTATGAGAACACACATCTATGGGAGAGAACATACTTTTTGTGGCTGGGCACTGTGTCACTGTTACACTGCTGGTGGGGACAGGCTTCTTTGTAAAGACAGGCAGCTCAAACGGCCCACCCCAGTACGTGTGCCACTTGGTAAGAAAACCTGGCCAAGAGGTTACAGTACTCACAGGATGGCTGAAAATCTGGAGCTACCCCAGGCAAAATACATTTCTCACCTCCCAGCACAGTGCTTCTTCCCTTGTCCAAACCAAGGGGAGGCTGCTGCAGGATGGCAAGTTATATGCCAGATCTGCCATATACCTGGCTGCAAACAGAAAACTCACTCGAACAGAGCACGCAACCTGGGCTTCAGACCAGTGGTTTGGGTCTGTTTCTGCAAGGAAAAGCTCTATGTTCCATGACCTCTTTCATAGGTCATACATGTATTTTGCCAAATGGGTGTTCTGCAGAGTAGGCAAGTTCCATAATCCAATAATTTCCCCTTTTCCTCATCTTTCATGCATTTTCCTCAAGATGATGCTGTTTTGACTTAAATTATATATGCATATTTTTTTGCATAGCCACCTTAGTGTCCTGTGATTTACCTGGAGGTGGGGGCTTGCTCTCCCATTCAGCATTCTCCATCATCTGTTTGGCAAGCCTCTCTGCATTACACTGCTCTCGCTTCTGCTGGATTAGCTGCTGAAGTTCTGTTTTGCAAGTGGTGATGCGTAACTGGTGTGCAGATGGCGACGCTGCACTGCTCAGCACCTGCATGGCCGGTTTCCTGGGCTGAACAACCACCCCATCAGATGCCTGTAAGAGGTAAGTACTTCAAAATATAACCCTGATATTCTACACACAGATAGATCTCTCTCTAAAGTACTAGGTCACACTGAAGTGGAAAATGCTCTTTTTTCCCTTACTTGAACCAATTAGCAATACATTAGCATTACAGAATTATTGTTCCATGGAAACAATTTAAAATAGTGAAAACTATTATTTATAGAAAAGCTTAACCATTCACTTTCCCTACCCTGTTTGCCTAGTCTGTGCTGTATTCTATTTGTAGAAACTGTACCACGCACACCTCTTACGTGATTACAGAAGCAGTTATAGCTCTCAAGACAGACAGAATTACAGGTTATCTCTCAAACAATTATTTCTTTATACTGGGCTTTAAAAAGAAAGGTGTGAAGTGTTTCCTCCTTAGTTCAGAGTGGACAGTGAACTAAGATAAAAGTTAATCTCCAACTAGAATCCAAATAGGAAACAGCGCTCAGATGCCTCCACAGCCTGCAGCACTTCCAGCCCATCTTTCTGTAGCCAGTGCTAAGTGTTACAGGTATGGGATGTCTAAATGCAGCTACAATATGATACACCAAGTTAAAATCATGACATCTCTTCCTCACAGCACATATCAGGGCATGCAATTTGAGGGAAAGTCTTACCAGCTAGAACACCTTACTTAATGACTTACAAAGCCCCATCCCTTCTTGCAAAGCATCTGCTTCTTAGTGAAGCTCTTCTATTCAAGTGACTAAACTTACTTCTGTCCTCCTCTCAATTCCTATTTTCAGAACTTGAAAGTCAGCTATTGTACTAGAGAAGACACCAGAGAATAGCATGGCCAGCATCTAATAACCTCCAAGCAAACAAAAATACCACATCCCACTTGGCTTTAAAACAATTGAATCACTTTAAGATGTGAAGATAGTGTTTTTCAGTAATACCTGTGGAGAGGATGATAAAGTGGTACAAATGCCAGCTGAGGACTCTGAACGAAGTGGTTTCCCAGCCTGGATGGCTTCAGGATCAGTCGTTTGCCCATGTCCTTTGGATAGGGGCTGGGAAATGTTTGTTGGTTCCAGGGACCCAAACATGCTTTTCCATTCTTCATTTACATTTGAGTCTTGCTTTACATGTTTTCTAGCTATAAACAGGAGAGAGGAAGGAGGTGGAAGAAGAGAAAAAAACAAAATCCAAACATTATCATGACAACATTCACTCAGGCTGGTCAATACTTTGACTACATGCAAGTCCAATGTTTATAGGCCTGTTTATTCTTTTTTATATAGGGAAGCCCCTATTGCTAGGTTAAATCAGCTGACACAGATATATAACAGAGCTCATTGCTTCTTAAAACAGAGAGCACAGAAACGTAACCTTTATAATACACACTGTTTGCATGGGCCACGAGAGCTCTGGTTGTCACAACCTGCCAAACAAATGGTGCATACTATTACTGCAAATGCAAAGTAATTTAAATCTTCTCAGGGGCAAAACTTGCCCATCTTTCACCACCTCACATTTCAAATAGCAGCAGTCGTTTTCTTATTGCAAACTCAGTAAGAGTGGTGATAATTATGTAGGCTGAATTACTGAGAACACTTGCTGAGTAAATGAAAGACTTCATTTCTCTGACCCTGAAAGAAAGGCTGTACTTTATATAGACCACAAAATACACCAACCACGTTTGTCATCAGGCTCCTGCTTCGTTTTAACAAGATCCACTTGTCTCCCAGTTATTCCCAGAGCTGACAAGTCAATCACCCCTTTCTGACTGCTGTCATGCAGATGGCTCTGATCCACTATATTTGCTTTAGCTTTATTTGACTTTAACATAAAGTCTTTCAGTGCTAACAGTTTGTCTTCTTCCTCCTCAGTCATCCCCTACAAAGCAAAAGAAATATTATTTACTTTTGAACAAGCACATGTATCAAGGCATAAAGATGTAAGAAGCAGTAGCATATATTTCTGGCTCAGAAATCACAGAATCATAAATACTTAGGGTTGGAAAGGACCTTAAGATCATCTACTTCCAACCCCCTTGCCATGGACAGGGACACGTTCCACCAAACCATGCCACTCAGAGCACACTGCAGGATCAGAACCTCAGCTTGAGAGCCCCTCACAGCAGCAATGGCAAGGTTTGGGTCTGTGGAGACGTCCAGAGCATCCAAGTGTCTCAAGCCTGACTTTCAAAGTATGTAATGAAAACCACATTACTTGTGAAAGAAGCTTCTTCAAAAGCTGTGCAATGGCAGGGTCCTCTGGGGGTGGGCAGTCAGGGAGAACACCATTCCTCTTCTTCTGACGCATATGAAGGTGTCGGAAGAGGCTTGTGATATCCTTTGATCTTAAGACATAATCAAATATGGAACGGCTGACAGGCTCTTTAAGTACACTTAGCAGGACTATTTCTTTGTCTATCTGCAACTCAAAACAAAAGATCAGTCAATGTGGAGGAGGATGGCATCCACATAAACATGAAGAAATCCAGCAGTAAACACTCACCTCCTGTCTATACCATTTGCATTTTTTCTCCTACCCTGAAAGTCAATAACTGGACAACTGCAAGTATGATACAAAAATCAATCTCTTCCCCTGAATGCATGTTCTAAAAACCACTTTTCAGCTCCATTCTGGAGGGATGGTTTCAAACTTACAATAAGAAACAAATCATGTAGGACTTCAAAATCATTGCACATCATTGTGTAAATAATCTAGACTTAGTTTCTCTCCTTTCTTGAAAGTAAGATCCATGTTGGTCACATCCTGTGTTCTCCATTCTTTTTCCCTCTTCTCCCAGCAGTCTCAGAATCGTAACCTGGTATTGCTAGATGGCATTAAAAATTCTGCTACAAGTACATATTTCAAACTGCCTTTCTTTGGCCTAGTTACACTGTAGAAATGCCAACTAGAAGAGCTCCTCCCCTGTGTCAGTCAGATTAACAGGCTTCCTCCTTTGTATACAAAGGAATAAGGATGCATTAGCATGTAATTAAGTAATATTCAAAAGCATACTGGGACATTAATATACAATCATAAGAAACTGATGAGTTAGGGCATAATTTAGAATCATTAACTAGGGCAGTTCATTATCACTAAAGGTTGTTCATCACTGTTGAAACAGAAAAAATCCCAAACAAGTTTCTATTCTACCAGGTGGGAAATCAGTGTCTGTGTCCATAAAATCATAGTCATAGAACAGTTCGGGTTAGAAAGGACCTCAAGATCATTTAGTTACAACCCACCTGCCAGGGACAGGGACACCTCATACTAAACCATGCTACCCGAGGCTCTGTCCAACCTGGCCTTGGACACCATCAGCAATGGAGCATTCACAATTTCCCTGGGGAACCCATTCCAGTGCCTCACCACCCTTACAGTAAAGAATTTCTTCCTCAGATCCAATCTAAACTTCC
>JASSUY010058418.1:0-33875 GCA_032466535.1 Forpus xanthops
AACCACAAGATTTCTAAATTCAGTGTTAAAGCACACAGCACTTTTCTCATGCAAGAGCCAACATCCAAAACCATATAAATACAGAACAGAAAAGTTCTGTTGTTAAATATTTTTAAAACCCCTACTATTAGACTGTGCCAACTTGAAGGCAGACTCCAATAGTTAATTTCATGGGTGATTAAGAATGAATTGCAAAATAAGGAAGTTACTTTATGCTGGCCACAGTAACTTCTGTAGACTCCAGAAACAGTCATCATAATGTTGACTTTAACCACAGACTCAAAACAAATGTAGCTGATATTCATTTCCTGAAACAGTGGATTCGCTTTGTCAGGGTGGGAAGGAGAAAACCTAAAGGTCCCCGTGTAGCCTTTTTACTTTATATTCTTCAAATGTAAGAAAAGCAGTAACTTCCTACTTCTGTAAAGTTCACAGGAATGTCCTGTTTAAGACAATAAAATATGCATAAATACATTACCATGAGAGGTGGATGAATGGGTAAAGCACTGAGCTGAAGAGATGACATTCAAGTGGGGAGGGCTGCACAACCATCCTGAATCATGCCTACTTGCTTAAGCAGCAGTTTGTAGAGGGCAAGAAGCCATATATGTCCCCAGGTAGATCTACACTTGGATCTTGGTATCTTGCCACTCTCCTGAGCAATGGCATTTGCACATAGTGGATGATGAAGTCTGAATATACCATATATTGCAAAAGAAAAAAATCCTTTCATTCTGGCATTACCTTAGTAATATCAGGAATCACTTGCAAGTACTGACAAATGTAAGATGTGCAATTATAACTGTATATCACTATAAACAGCATTTCAACTTTCTTGCATGAAAAACAAAGAAAACTGGCAGCTCATCCCCTGCCATTTCTCCCATCTCTGCTTCAGCATTACTCTATTACAGTATCTCAACAGCCAGAATCCTGCTGTCCCTTGCTAGCTCTCAGGGGATGTGCTTGATGACATACCATTCTTGCATTTGCTCACCAGATAGGTAATCAGTACTCATAAAGTAATAGTTGAAATCTGTCATAAATAATTTCTGAACCTCCTGACAGACCTCTGGGTCCTCCTTTACCTGCTTTTCTGTGTGGGTGTGCTCTTTAGCTGTAAAGTGAAACCAAAATACAGGCGTAGAAAAGAAACTTTCTCATTCAGCTTTACTGATAAATTTCTACAAAATAGGTGTTCAGTAGACCCTGCAACTTGAATGGAGCTGTACTAAAGCTTAGTCAGATGCGAGGCCTTAGGAGAGGTGTTCTGGCTAGTAGGTGAAGGAGCAAAACCATTCTATCACATGCAACAGAAGCAAGCATCAAAGAGAAGGAGGAAGACTTGGAGGATTAGTTATACGATACTCTGACTCTTAGCAGTACTTAACACTACTCAAGTTGAAATTGTGAGTAGACACAGTGGTATTTTATTTTAAATGAAATAGTAAGGTCTTATGCAAGGTTAGGGTGGTCTGCAGTAAATAATTCCTTTGGATCTGGAGATGGAGAAAAAATCAACTAGGAAGAGTGCCTTAAATGGGAAACATCATCACAGATATATATATAAGGTACTATGTAAAACCACTCAGAAATAGTCAGAAATTAATAAATATGTAGAAGGAAAAAGATGAGTAGTTCACACATTTATGCAAAGTAAAAATCCACCCCATCAGCAGAAGGCTAGCTCCTTGGACCCAGATTTGTAATCGTACCAAAATGAGTCACAGATGCACAGAAGCAAACTGAAATCCTACTCTAAAACAGGCCAATGCTGACAGCTATAGTGTAAATCTAAGATACAATTTTACACCACAGACACAGAGGATTGGAAGTAACCTCAAGTGCTAAGTCTTTATTCCTTCCTTTTCCATGTTTGGTAGAACTTTCTCCAGACTACTCATAAAAACTTACAACAGAGAAGCAACAGCTTGTTCAAGCAAACTACCTTTCTTCAGCAATTTTAAACAAAAAAAATACCACATCTGCATTTCTGCATCAAAATATTGCCCCACATCCACTAAAAATGGCGAAATGCTTATTCATTTTCTCCATGTAAGGAACCAATGACTTGATTAAAGGATTCTTTAAATCATCTTGTCTTCTTCTGATGAAAGAAACGTAGTTCTTTTATATCCCACTCTCCCCATCTAAGGAGTCATGTTTCCCAAACTCTGAACCAATTTCTCTGCTTTGTACACCGCCCAGCAAATCCACACCTTTCGAAGCTTGGTGCTGAAAACGGGACCAATAACTCCAGCCAAGCTCTCCCAGTGCTGAGTAGAACTGGAAGGATTACTCTGTACATTTTACATGTAGCATATTTTTAAGCAGTTTTATATGAATGTCAGTCTCAACCTTCATCCCCTTTGTTAGTAAATTTGTTTTGCAACCCACATTCAATTGCTGAATCAAACTTCCAGAACCTCTCATGAAAACTGACACCCAACTGCCCGGTCTTCATTTAATGATTTGCGCTTACCCACAAATAGCTGCATCCTAAAACAAGATCCAATGGGTCATAACCTGCTTTAGAGTTGGAAGCTCTTTGATAATGTACACTCCACATGGGTCTTAGTTTTAAGAAGGGTGTTTAAATACTTCAGCTGTGATATTAAGGATTTAAGCATCTAAAAGGAGAAAGATCATTGAAGAAAACATTATCACCTTCCTTTTCTCCACTAATAGAATTCTAACAAGAAACTTCACAGAATTAATAAAGCTGCAGTTGTAAATGCCATGTGTTTGCAGCTGTCTTTTTCCTTCACCTTTCAAAATGTATTTAGTGCTGAATATAACAGAAAGAATAAGGTGAGGAAATTTTGAGCTGGTTTTCTTTTTTTTTTTTTAAATGACTTTTTCAACAAGTACTCCATAAATAATTTTGACTTTTCAACCATGGACATAAGACTAACATAACAGAACACTGCATTCCTATCCATCCAGGTAAACCTGTAAAAGTCATCTTCGTATCAGCCTTGTTTTCTTTTATAGGACAATTTCTCTATTGCAGCAAATACGAGCTTCTTGCATTCACTTTTGAGACGCTTTTCGCTATAATTATATTTAACATCCCACAGTTGTCCTGTCCCTGTAGGTCTTTTTCTCATTCACAAGTTGTAAGCCCTGGGTCAGTAACCATCACTTTGTGTAACTTGTAGCCCGAGCCTTCACTTGAGTGGCTCAAATGATTCAACAAGCAAAATTCAAATGGGGCCAGAATTTACATACTGTAGGTTGAGAAGGTCAAGTACAGACAAAATACAAGACTTATACAGCAGTGGCACATGCTTTATCTTTGCAGACCATCCATCACAGGGAATGGATTGTTTCTCACATACAACATTCACACTAGTATTAGCAGAACAGACAGAAAGAACTGACTTTTGAAACACAAAATGAATTGACTATCACCCAATATATGTGTTCTTATCATGAGCATACTCAGATCACAAACACACAGATTTTCTGGAATTCTAGGGGCATTTCTCTTTTAGAAAGAATAAAGTGTTTTGGGTATCGAGTTGCAGAAGTGTTACACTAATTCCACGGCTATACATCAGAACACAAGCAGAGCCTGAAGTTTACTAACAGGCAGCATATATACTAAATGCTTAGCACAGGCAGAGCACTTTCACACATCAGATACTGCTATGCAGCAAGACATGGAACATTAATTCCAAAATCAAATGCAGACATGATCAAAAAGACCTTAGTCAATATGCAGGGCAGAACCTAATTCCCTGGTGGGTTTTTTTGTTGTACAGATCCTGAAAACTGAGACATGCAGCAATGCAAGCCAAAGACAACTAAAGGAGCATTACTCTCAATTTGAAATTAGGAGGCACATATTTACAGTGTGATACTACCTGGAAATTCTCAGTGGTTTAGCAACAACAAAAGATGAAAAGACCTTATTTTTAATGTACCAAAATCTTCACATCTAATGCAGCAACTGAATGGTTGGACTACCCATTTTAAAAAGCTACTATAAAAACTGTTAATAGTAAAAAAATTCTTCTCTCAAGTTACATATTTCAAGCAATAAAACTTACATTAGCTATTCCAACAGCAGATAAAGTGTCTTCCAAAAATCACTAAACACAGTGTCAAGTTCTCAATTTCAAATGCTTTTTTAAAATCTGTCAAGAAAATTTCCTGGAAGTTACGATAAAATACACCTTTGATTATTCATCACGCTCTATCCCTCCTCTGATGTAAACATCTATTTGTGCTATTGAAGAGCTCCTATACTTTCATCTCCTTGTATTCATTAGCTTTTAGGATACTTCACAAAGAAAAGATGACTGAATTTGAGAAAGGTGACCATAAAATATAAAATGTGACAGCAGAAGAATGCACTATTTTTCTGTCCGTTAAGCAAAACTCACTGTAACTTAAGCATTTCTTCTCAGGTGGAAAAGACACTGTGAGAGTAAGTCCAAACAATGCCGGTAAGATCCTATTAGGTGCACATAAAGAGGCAAAAATTTACTCATTCTAGCAACTGAAAAAAAAAAGTAGCAGTCAAAATCAAGTTACCCCTTCAGCTCCCCTTCTATTGGCAGTGCACATGCACATCAGTAAAATCCCATGGGCCTTTTCCAGCGAATTTTTTTTAACAAACCAGTAAATTGAAAGAAGTAATACATAATTACAGATGTACCTTCCCAAACAATGCAAAGTTATTTGCATGGCTGACTGACATCTCTAAACTGCATTTTGATGGTTTTGGTTGTCTTGCAACTCAGTGAAAACATTATCTGCAAGGCAGTTTGCCATAAGGCCTCATGAAACGCAGCTGTTCACATGGCTGCCTTTTCCCAGACGAACTGGGATTAAGTTTCTATTGCCACAAAAGCTCTGTAGTCCTGATGAGCATTTTTCTACCCTAATGTTAGGGGGGTGTATGTGGCTATCATATGAGGATGGCATGGGCATCACAGAGTTCAGTTTAGACGTCACTTAAGCAGAGAAAATTATACCTATATATTTATGTATATATGTATATAAACACAGAGAAGAAACAAGAAGCTGAGTAGGATAAACTCATCAGTATCAGTCTGCGCTTGATAAGAAAAACTTTGTTGATCAAAGTGGAGGGGAAATAACACTGACATTACGATCAAAGTCCCCCTCTTCTAGCAGTTTTGAATATTCAAGATTGCATGTAAGGAATGGATTAAACCTTGCTTTCAACCTACTATTATTAGATAAAATCAATTTGATTTGTCTAGACGTCACTACTTGCTATTCAATCCTACTTTGACAGTATGGGATCTTCCCATAAACAATTTTTCACGTATGTCTTTGGAGGATCCAAAGCAAAATCATAATTTTTGTGGTTCTGTTTCCCCATGTTAGTATGCACTTAATCACTATTTATCTAAAGTGTTTTTAAGAGATCTTGGAAAGCTAAATGATAACTATTGGTAGAATATTTCAAAACCCACAGAGGGATGACGGTATAAAAGCACAAAAAGCATAGCAGCACCATTTCTGAAAAACGATACAGGTGGTGATTTAGAAACATGGGCCACTGTTGGTTTACTACTCGGTGTTACTGTCCTGCATGAGTAATGTTATGAAGAGTTTTGTGTGTTTGCCAAAGTATCTCATATATAGCAATTTGAAGGACATGCCCTGGTCAGGTTTTGAGCTTCTAAGTTTGCAGGCAGTGAAGGCCTGCATGCACTCTTTCCAATCCCATGGGTGACACAGGTCAGTAATACATATTTCAAAAAGCCAGAGACAATATCACAACAGTCTAAGATTGAGCTGTAACTATGATGCTTATCACATACCCCATGGCTGGGGATTAAAACCCTTAACAAATCAAACGATAGATGTGCAAATCATTGCAAAATTATTACAGGAAAAGGTTTTATGTGAAACATCTTATTCTCCCATAACCACATGCATCATGTGCCAGACATATGACATTGTTGCATGCATTCAAATATGATGTGCCTTTGCCTTAGAGTACAATGAGCACGGTACTCCTGGAGATGGTGCCTACACAATATCCAGATCTCATATCCATGCGGCAGATATCCAAGATCGAATACAGCAAAACAACTTAAGCTGAACTACACATTAAACAATATACAAGCACAAAAGAAACTTAATTTTGTCAGGCCTTCCCACCTTTACAAGCATCTCATCTTTGGTAGCTAATCAAATGTTCAATCATTTTCTTCAAGCTGAAAAATCAAAACCAGTGAACTTTCATGACACTTCTTCCTTTCTAAAATACACATTTGACACTCATCAAATCAAGTTTGAAAGAATTATTTTGACTTCTTCTGCTTGTAATGACGCAAATGAGATTAAATCCATCTGTAACCACCAAAGATATTTCAAATGCATTCCAAGACACATAACCCAGTCCCAATATACTGATGCAAAAAACATGTACAGCCACTGCAAAAAATACTTAAATCTCACTCCAATCTGTGAAATTAAGACAAAATTGAACAGAGGTTCATCTCTGTGCAGAGCAGTAAGATACTTCTACGTCTTTAAGTTTTAAATATCTGTGAATCATGAGCATATTACAGTGCAAGTATCCTTTGAAGTAATTATTGTTAACTTCATTGCAATACACAAAATATTCTGTTTTCATTCTATGTAATACTTTAGGCATGGCATTACAATACAGAAATACAAGATCCCTGGCTAAATGCCAGCTGTGCAATTATTTTCTACCTATCTAAAATTCCAGTGCAATTGCTTTTAGTGATGGTTATGGACACAATCCGTCTTAAAGGGTTGCCTGGCTCCACTTCTGCTTAAGGAATACCCTCCTCAATTTTAAAAATATCGGTATTTCACTTTATTTGAGAAAAAGAAAATTGAGAAATTTGCACATTCAACACCTTCATTTTACAAGGTACAGAAACTAAGAAACAAAGTTCAGTGGGAAACATCGTAGTTCTACTCATTGTAGGAAACCACCTGAGCAACAACCCACATCAGCCGTTTGTCAGCAAAGAGCAATGTAACCTTCCTTTTCCCAGCAAGGAATTTGGAAAATATTTTTCCACTGAAAACTGCAGGAGAGTTCAGGCAGAAAGCAATTACCTTCTCTCAATTATGAAGGAGACTTCATTTTGTTACCTATTATACAGTAAAACTGGTCTCTGTTTCAAAGAGACTACAGTTCAAAAATGAGAACACAGAACAAGAATAAGATGATAGGCAAAAAATCAGGCAAAGATTAACCTCTTTTCTGAAAGACTTTCAGGCTAGAAGAGACTTTTCAAGACCTTGAAAGGAAAAACTGGACAAAACATCAACAATAAGTTCAATATGAATAGTCAAAAAATTACTTGTACATTTAGGCTCCTAAAATGAACTTTAAAAATATATATTTTTTTCCTTTTTTTTTTTTATATGCTGATTAACCCATACAACATTTACCTTAATTAAGAAAACTATACTGCCTCAGGGTTTGATATGCTCTTTTACTTGCTGCCTTTCCACTGAACCTAGGCTTCAGTTTGTGGGCCGGACATCTGAAATCCAGTCTTTCAGATGTCCTAATCTAACTTCAATTATGAAAAGAGAGTAAATAAAATGAACATAATTATTCTGTAGTTGCCATTAGGTTAAAAGTAGAACTTTAAATTTCAAGGTTTACAAATTTGCTTATCACTTGTAAAAACATATAATTAGACAATAAAATGGCAACTGGAAAGGGAAAACAAATACCAGAAGATAATAACTGGCATCCAACAAATAACAAGCTAGCTTGACAAAGAGCACTCATGCTTTTCAGGAAGATAGTAGACATTCCTGTCTCTATCCTTACTCAGCACATACACTGTATTCTTCTGAGCTGTACAAAGCTGCCAGAACAATGTACATAATGTATCATGATAAACATCCATGTACAAAACCATTAACGCAATATCTTCACTGTAAGACTTCCAACATTCTTTTCCTCTATCAAAATGGATGGTGTCTGTTTTTATCACACAGAATTATGTGAATGCAAGAGTTTTAACAGCAAGCCACCATTTGTAATAAGACACTTCCTTCAATAGTGATGGCAGACACAGTTATTTGTTTCTATTTCAAGAGCACAGACACCTGCATACTGCGCTAAAACAGAAATACTGAATAACCTGTCCTGGTATGATTCTAATCTACTTAATCTCACATATCATTACAAAGCAAAAAGAATAAGCCTTATTCTCTGG
This sequence comes from Forpus xanthops, assembly GCA_032466535.1. Lineage (NCBI taxonomy): Eukaryota > Metazoa > Chordata > Aves > Psittaciformes > Psittacidae > Forpus > Forpus xanthops. The sequence continues at coordinate 8,205 of JASSUY010058418.1, forward strand.
GTTCAATCCTACATACAAAATTCAAATTGAAAGGTTGCATTTATTAACATTTACAGAATATCATTTTATAGAAGTCATCCTTGCTTTTAGTGACATTAAAGGTCCTATTTTCAAATTATATAAATTAGATTAAAAAAAGACTACAAAATGCTACATGCACTTAAACTCTACTTCATTTACTCTTCAGTACAAGAAGCCTCTTTGGGCCAGCTTTTTCCTACCAAAGCAAAGATCTCATAAAAGGGACTTTTGACAAAAACATGCCTTTTCTTCCTCAAAAAGACTCTTTTGTTCTTATAATAATTTTGTTTCATTCTGAATGTAACCAATTTTTTTAAAAAGCTATTTCTGATACACTTAGACACTATTACACATACAACCATCTGCACTGGTTCTTTTAATTTAAACCACTTATAAAGTAGTTGGATGATCACTGTCCTAAAACTCAAAAAAAGCCACAAAAGAAGTTCTTTTATAAGTGTAACAAACAATCCTTTTTATTTCACTTGTGCAGAACACTACTAAGTTGTAACACATACTATAGTGTACGGTATATGCATCGATCTCAGGAGTTAATCTAGGCGAGTAATCAAGCAATCAATCAAGTAATACAACCACAGAAACTTTTTCTTACGTAGACAGAAAACAGTCGTCAGACAGCTACAGTTCTGTAAGGTAACTCTTTAAGTAACAGTGAACATTTTTGGGTTCTGAGACTTGTTAAGATCAAAACAGCAACACCAGAGAAATTATTTAGCTCATCTCAGCCCAGGTACTCATCTGGGTCCTAAATGTTACTATATACAGTAACTATTTATACCTTCAAATCAAAGAGTCTTCACAGCACAAGAGACTTCCCAACCCCCCCAAATTTTGTCTTGTTGTGTGTGCATGCATATACCCTTATATATGCACATATAGTTATTTCCAAATACAAAAATATACAAGATGCATGAATTTTGAACTATGTATTAAATAAGAATTCCATATTTTCAGCTCATTCTTCCCATAGAGCAATACATGTCCTTGGTATTAATTGTCTGAAATTCCCATCATTGTTAAAGCATAAAATATAAAGTTAATTTGCTGACATTTCATTCATTAGTTCCTTCACATCCTACTGAGGCTAAATTTTCACTACAATCATTCCTATCCTTAAATAAATTGTGCTTTATGTGTCACAATTATTTATCTTTTTTTTAGTAAGTTACTTTAAAAATTATCTCAATCATTTAAAATAGAGAATTTTAAGAAACAAAGAAATATTCCTATTCTGTGGGGGAAAAAAAAAAATAAAATCTCTACACTAGTAAGCCTGCTCCTTATAAAATTAAGCTTCAAATGGTTTCTTTTAGCTCTGCGGTTCACAGTATCTTCCTGTGATACACAAACAGAAAGTTTCTGGGACCGTTTCTTTCCATATTCAGAATTCCTTGTATATTTCAAACAAAAAGAAAGAAAGGTTGAAATGAATGTAGAACTGAAATGTCTTACACAAACTTCCTGACAACTTTCTGCACACCCATTGAAACAGTAGGTACAGTTTCAGTTTCCTCCATCCCCTGATTTTCCTGTCAATCATCCGCATCTGCAATCTTAATTCCTGAACCTTCCCTTAACTATCCAACTCTTGCAACTGACTGAAATTGTACTATTACAATAGTAAGATACTCTTCAATATAAGCAGCATAATGAGATCTTTCAATGAAAAAAAAACTGATGCTCTTTCACTTTAAGATGGGGCCCCAGCTTTTTATTTCCCTTTTTACTTGGTACAGAGCATATAAGCATCTTTGTATGTCAATTTTCAGGTTTTGCACACTAAGATGGAAAAGAAGTGAAAGCATAAAAATGCTGCCTTTTCCTCCTGCAGTATTAACCAAAACCCTGCTAGTGGAAGATTACCATCAACTGAAATAGTCAATATAAACCAGAAGATGTGGACCCTTAGGTTCTAGCTCAGGTGTAACTTTATTTGCTTGTTTGCTTGGTTTATTTGTTTGCTTTCCTGTTTTATTTGTTTTTAGTTAAACTACTGATTACCACTGAAAAGGGCAAACAAGCAGCTTCATTGCTTCAAGTGGCAAGGTTTCTTGAAACCTTATCATTATTGATATTCAGGCACCTGCTGCATTTTGCTTTCAAAAATTTTGTCTACTTAGTGGATCTCTTTACTTGGAGTTGCTCATATAGCAATAAACTATTTGCTTTCAGCTCCTTGTTTGTTTGCTACTTATAGTCATTCCACAAAATACTTCCTTACATCTGTAGACCTCTAGCACTTATAATTTATATACAATAATTAGTAACTCAAGAATTTGACTTTTAGAGGAATTCATCAGCTAGCACTTTACATCCTGCGCTCTACATTACAGCTAAAGGACTCCAGGACAGCCACATCACTCTCAGAAACTTCCCTCCAATAACTTTGACATGCATTCTACATTGTTAGTTGTTAAGCTTTCAAATATCTCAAGATCTGCTGATGAGAACAAAGAATGCATTGCAAAGCATCATTTGCCTCCACTTTTATTTTTGAAGACTAGTAAATCTTCCACAAAATACCTGGAGTCTAAAGCAATCCCTCCCAGATCAGAATCAAGCCACATAAAGTCTATGAATTTTCATACTTGTCAATACTAGGATGAAAAATACTTTTCCCTCAAAAATCACAGAGCATTCTATACAGAAGAAGAAATCTCTACATCCTTCAAAAAATAAAACTTCACTGTAATGCTGACAGCTTTCCATAACAGATCATGCCTTGCCTTCCTTGCCTCTAGGAACCAAGTACATGTTTAACAAAACCCCAATGTTTGGGATCGGTTCTTGGGTGCTTTTTAGGCTGGCAGTGCATCAGGAAGGAACATGACCTCCTCCGCTCTGTGGCAGGTTAAGCAGTCTGATTGAACATTGCTGCTAATTAAGAGCTCTTGTTGTTTGGCAGGACCACCAGAGTACCTTCTGCACTTGTTCATGACAACAGCACCTCTTTCAGAAATTAACTCTTGATGAGTGCAGACAGGGGGCCCAGCTGGTTCTCCCAAATCCTCCAACTATATAAATGAAGCATAATAAGAACACTGGTGACTAGCAAGGGAAGAAAGGCTATTCGTGACCTCTTTTTAAAAAACAGAGTATACTTTCACATTGACTTAATTTTCTACATTGGGGGTAGATAATGCAGCTGGGAACTGTGTGAACATAACTAAAAATCACAGGAGGTGATAGTGAATAATTTTGCAAGAAATATTTTATTAGGCAAGCTAAAATGCAATTTTGTTCACAGAGCTTTCAAAACAGTAAATAATATTCAGTAATCAGGCTACAGAAAGAAAGTTTCACAACAAAGCTAAAGATGAAAACGAATAAGTTTTTGTGAAAAAAAAAAATATCCATGTTGTTAAAACCGACTTGGTATTTCATTTCTACATCTTTAGGATGCATTCAGAAGTGCAGCTTTGTAATATTCAAAAGGGAAGTTCCATATGCATAAATAGCACAGGTTACCCTAAAAAAAACATGTAAAGGGCTACATTATCCATAAAATACAACCCACTCCAATTCAGTGTTAATATTGCAGCATACAGAGACAACTGCCAAATTACTGGAATTTTTGCTGATGTTTCTGCAGGTTAGCATGATTTTGCCCATCTGAAGGGATGCTCCCTGAAGACTTGGCACGAAACACACTAGTAGAGCAATAGCAGGAAGCTTCCCACTATCTTTGCTATACATACCTTGCATGGGATTTCAGACTTCAGGACAACTTGTCTAATACTACATGCACACAAAATTTGTTAGGTGAAGTCTACAGACTGACTTCCAGAAAAAACAAGAATGGATACCAAACTGAAAATTAAGTAGCAGAAGTACTGTCTATTAATATACGAAGAACCCACGGTCACAAAAGAGTAATTTTTTATTCCTTTGGATTTTTTCAGAATCTGATCTTTGTGCAAAGATCTATGCATCTGTCAGCCTTAATTTAGTTGTTAAGAGCTGAAGCTTATGGATATGTAAGAACAATTATTACCATTTTAAAATATTTAGATCACTATGGCCTATTAAGTAGCAATTAGAAATAATTACATATGCAAAGTGATTGACTGCACCCCTTCTGTGCTAGACATTAGCAATCAGATATGACAAAAGACAGTGAAAATCTATTATGATTAGAAACAATCATTTCCCTCAGCTAAAAAGGTGGATTTTAAAACAAATCAGTCCTTGTATTACTCTTCTCGCATCCCACCCCTTTGGTTCCATCTTGTATGAAGCCTTAATTTAAGGCAGCTGATGTTAGAAAATCTGAGGAGGCACTTTAAAAAAACAGAATTGGGAATGTAATAAGAACAGTAATCAAACGTTTTCATAAAGTGCCTAAAGAAAGACATCTTTACATGTGTTTCTCTGGTGTGAAAAATATCACCAGAGACAGGAACAAGGACACATATGCACAAGATGTAAACTGCACGTTTTCTGTGACTGGAAAGTTTTTATATACTTAATTATTATTTGCGGTTTTATTCTTCTGAGATGATTTCTAGTTCAAAAAAATTACCTAACATTCAACCTAAACTATGATTAAGGATGCTTCCCTCAGTGGTCAGCATACCTGGGGAGAATTCAGTAGTTGTAGAATGCTACTGCAAACCTCAAACTGTGGTGGTATGTGTGTATTTTTTTTGGTGCCTCAGCCTCCGAAACCCTGCAAACACATACTTCAGTTTAAAAATCAAAACACCAGCAATGACACATCCATTGGTTAGTTGGAAAAACATAACCCAGAAGTCCAAATAAGTACCCCAATATCTATTTTTATTTAATCTGAGTGTCAGTGAGTGTACAGAGTTAGTACCAACATAGTTTCTTTTCCTTATATGTTGGTAAAAACTAGGAGAGAACTGACTCTCTTTTCCCTATTGCACAGTTTCAGCAGTCTCCTTACAGCTGTTTCAACATTTTTCTTCTATGTGAAACCGAGCACCATCAAGCCACAGGAGGAGGTCCAGAGGGCAAAGAGCAAGTACCTGAGAATAAGTTGAATCAGAAAACAGAAACATGAGCCATTGTTACTAGCTGCATCTATGGCAGAGGTGTACAGAAGCACAGTAGGTTTTCACTGATCATTTTCACCTGTGAAATACAGCACTAAGAATGGAAGCAGCCTATGATGCCCATCTTTCAGTTCAAGCTTTTCCACAGGATTAGGTAATTGCTCTCACAATTTCTATCCAAAACTGAAGTCTAATGGGCAAGTTTTGATGGCAGCAATAGAAGATATCATATAAGATTTTTACTTTAGTTTCTCAATAAACCTCTTTAGCTTATAGGAGGGATTGCAATCCATATTAAAGTCCTGAATAACTGCAGAGGATTGCACACAGAATCACCTTTTAACAAATAACTTCCATTCATACCCTTTACACTTTTTTATCACAGCTTTAGGAAATGTTTCCTATTCGTTATGACTCCTGTTCTGTCAAACGATCTCTCCACCTTTTCTGGATAAGGGCAAAGAGGGAAAAGAAAGCTGGATATTGAATCTCAGACCTTTAGTAAGGAGCATAATTATGTGCTGTAGCAGGCATCAGATTTCCTCAAACAAGTCCTTTTTCCAAAATCACCCATTGGTAAGTGCTCAAAGGCAACACAGCCTCAATTAAAGGTATCTTTAAGCCATCTGTTAGTTTTGGGAAGAAGGCAATTCAAGTCTCCGATACAAGCAGCAATTCTTTATGCGATGGGAAACAGCTGTATCCAGGCTAAAAGAAGGTATATTCCACAAGCTGGAACTGCTAAAAGAAAGAACAGACTTAAAACAAGATTTCTGATCGAATATAAGAAGCAGGTAATTGTGAGAGGAAAATTTCAGAACCTGGCTAGAGTGGCAGACATTGAAAGTACAGCCCAGGGCTGGAGGAGGGGATTGCAAAATGCCTTTTACTCCAAAAAGCATAAAAGATATCCAAAAAGATAAAACTATGGCACTCCATATGATGTTCTAACATATGTTAGAACATTGTACCGTACTTCACACACGCACTACTTTACACAGTCAAAATGCTATGAAAAGTAATAATTACAGCCTCAGCTGGTTCATCAATGGATTTCTACCAGAATTCACAGAACACAAAACAAATGCAAAGCCAAATAGCTCTTCATAGCAAGTAGGCAAATTTAATATGTGTAACTGCATATATACTTTCAAATTTATTTTTCTGAAATTAATGTTTGTTTGGTTTTTTTTTTTTTTTTTGTGTATAATCTATTTAAGCAGTGGCTTTTATATCTTTTGTCATCAGACAAGGTATAATTTGTACACACACATTGCTTATTACATATCTTTAATATCTCATTTGAAGCTGGTTTCTTTCACACACTGACAGTCCACTTCTCTTAAATCACACTCCTACACTCTCTCAAAACAGACAGAGGAAGTGACTGAACCTTGGAAAAGATAACTATCAACAGTTCATAGAATCATAGAATAGTTAGGGCTGGAAAGGATCTTAAGATCATCTAGTTCCAACCTCCCTGCCACGGACAGGAACGCCCAAGGCTCTGTTCAACCTGGGCTTGAATACTGCCAGCCCTTGTGGGTGATCACAGTACAGGACAATCTTAGAAGACCTGTGGTGGTGTACAAAATCTAACTTTATGAATAAGCATTATTTCTTACGATAGATGGCCATTACTATAAATAGTAAATTGTTTTACTCAATTATGTTTAACTAAGGAGACTTTAAGCTGCAAAAGAAAAAGAGAGTTAAAGATGGAGTGAACTAAGAGTTGAGAGAAAGCTATTCAACAGTCAACACAAAAGCTACTTAGTACCCTTAATTTGCAGAGTGCTAGCAGTCATCACACAGCAACAGGGAGGGATACAGGCTCAAGCATGACAACACAAAGTCACTTCTTTTCATGGTATATGTAGATCCCTGAAGATGTCAGAATGGTCAACATGTAGCCAATCATCTTGTGCAATCTTCCTGCAGTTTGAACCCACCCAATCTAGTTACTGAATTGTCTTCTGAAGATTCCCAAGTTTGTTTTCATCTCTTTCCAATCATGAGTATTCAAGACTACACATAATTCTCAGGAACATTTTTAATAGACAGGCACAGACAAGGGAATATGACAAATCAGCAAGGATTGAATTACTTGTATTTCACAGTTTACTCCTCCAAAACATAAGAGATCTGTATCTCCAAAATGCCCCGTCAAGATCTATTCACAGCAATGATAACGCATTTCTTCTTCAATTACTAGACTCCAATTTCCTTGTTATGACAACTCTTCCATTGGCATAATACAAAACAGTTACAGTAGGTTGAAATGCTCCATGTTTTTCATAACATTTTCAGAAAGGCAGTCCAGACCAGTATTTTCCATTTAAAGAGTATTCTTTACTTTTTTTCTCAAATTAATCCACATGTGTCTTTTTCTAAAACAAAGTACTGAATGAAGATTCACACTACTGCCTTTAATGTTAGTCAACATTACTGAAATTTCCTGCAAATACAAATGACTACTTTAAATCAAAGCATTCAGTTGTGGGTTTTGGCTTGTCACTCTCAATTTCTATTCTTTTTTTTACGCCATTGAGCACTATATGAGTACCAAAGAAGGAAGAAAGTACCCAAATTCAGAAAACTGTTAAGGTCTGCTTAATGTTTCCCTTTGCTTTTTTAAAGTTTGCTTTTGGCTTATAAAAAGAGATGAAGATTCAATATTAGTAGATTCCAAAACCAAAAAAAGGAGTCCCCAAACTTTTATTTTTAAAAATGAGAAGACATATTATATAGCTTTATAATTGATTCTCTATATTACCATGCACCAGCAGTCTTGTTATCAGAAATTATCTAACCATCCAGCCATCCCTGTTCTCTGTTTTTATGCATATGCATACAAATGTCAACTCCAGGAAGATGTGTTCAACGAATTTAGAACACTAAGTAGCATCCTAGGGATGGCCAAGAACTACTTTGTGTGTGTATTTATAAGTTGTGTTCAAGGGTAAACCTTTTATATGGAGTTTCATAGCCAAATCCTATAGCTTCTATCGACGTGAGGTACAGCTCAAAGCAATTTCTTAAAAAATAAATTTTTCCTTTCTCCAAAAAAGGGGTACAATATCAAGGCATGAATATGTCACAAATCAGAATCACAGAATCATAGAATCACAGAATAGTTAGGGTTGGAAAGGACCCTAAGATCATTTAGTTCCAATCCCACTGTCATGGGTAGGGACACTTCCCACTAAATCATGCCACTGAATTTATCTTCCTGCTTGCAGTTGAGGATTTATTTTTGCACTCAAATGGAATACTCCAGTTAAAAAAAGGTATTTGAAAGTTTTCTAATCTGCATTGCTAGCCTTCTGGCAGAGTCTCCTACTGAAATACATTGATAGCAAAAGTAAATTTTGTCATATTAGTATTTATTTTGTTGTATTTTCTAAAGTTTGGAGTTGTAAAGACAAACGCTTTGATTCCCCACTATAAATACTTCACCTGAGGTTTGGCCTTACCTATCTTGTCAATGCATGAGCTAAACCATGATCTTTGTTATTCTGTATGCTCCTCAGTTATCGATGGGCTTTCTGTCACCAATGACTCAGAAAACTAGCCAATAAATTAGGCTGTAAAAATCACAAGAAATGATGATCTGAAATGATTTTAAATCTGAACATACTTTTTCTCTTTATATTAAGCTATCATTGCATTAAACATCTGACACTTTAAAACCAAATATGATCAGGCAAATATGGAGACTATATTAATTCCTGACAGCCCAAGACGTACATTCAAATTATATTATACATAGTTGGAATCATAAGTTCTGCACAGAGCAAGTTTTCTCAAAGGGAACCATCAAATAACAGACCTTTCTTGGATAAAGGAAGCATTGGTACAGCCCACAGATCATGAAAGAAAAATAAAGTGTCAGTTTATAGCTGAAGCTAGAAAAGGCCCACAGATTCAGTGCCAAATTTAACTCATGCTGTGTGTATCATTGTACAATGATATGCACAATGGCTAAACTGATTTGGCATAGCTGGTGGGGAGGGTTACAAGGACCTTTAATCATCTTTGACCTTAAGAAAAAGAGGTTCATGGATGAAGCTCAATTCATTGTAACAGAAAAAAAAAAAAAGAAGACAAAAATGGAGCACATCTGAACTCCATAAAAGACTTTACTACTCTTTCAGGGAGCAGTGCAGTCGAATTTGGGTATTTATAGGCTTCTGGAAACAAATTTTACCTAAAAGAGTTAGAACTCTTGCAAAGCAAATGTGAATCAATTTTTTTTTTCTTGTAAAATAGTTATATGTACATTGTACTCATGAAAATTAAAGTAGAAAAGGTGAAAATAAAAACTGTAAAAATGTTTAATTTCCTGGTATTTTTAATTTTGGTGGTTTAATGAACCTGCACATCAAAACAATTATAACTATAAACTTTCTCTTGCATTTTAAAATAAAATAGACAGTAGTTACATTTAAGCTAATTCACACAGTAAAGAACAATCTGGTTTTGTGCTTGACTTTGAGTTCATACAAATATCTGTGTTGTTAAATACCAAAAGCAATTACCACCCCATCAGAGTCCTTTACTTTCAAATGAAAGGAATCATTTCAGCAAGTTGCAGCTGCAACTCAGTTACACTTTCTCAATATTTGTAGTACTTTCTTTTATTAGATATCCTTATCCTGCTCTTGCTACAATACTTTACCCTTCAAGCCCCCTGCACTTTTGTGTAGCTCCAAATAAAACATTCTATTTATCCATAATGGTCCAACATCAGCATAGCCCCCAGTGAAGGGTTTTTTCCATATGTATTTATCTCCACCTTTAGCAGCTCTGAAAATTCTACAAATATGCAGTCAAACAAGAGGAAAATGAAAACCAAGATATCAAATTATCTTATACTGTATGTGATTGCTCTCACTGTGCAGTTATGTTGATGGTTAAAAGAAGACAGGAATTTTTTTGTTATATTGCAGGTTTTCAAAGTATTGTTGCGCCATTTGGAAGTTGCAATTGGCTAATGAAGCTAAATTTAATTAGCTCAACTTCCTTGTAGATCCCATCAAACACCACTATTTGAGGTATTCTGTAAGATGACCAAGTCTCCTACAGCTGGCTAAGTGTAACAATGAAAAGGCATCTATACTTATTTCTGGGAACTGAAATGAGCTGTTTTAAGTGGAGCTTTTCTTCCATTTTCTGCGGCTGCACTGCTCTGACCTTCCCAAAATCAATCCTTTGCGGATTAACATGTAAAGCAGTGTCGAATTAATTTCAGAAAGCGAATATGAGATCAGCCTGGGATCATACAAAACATCTAACTCCTAAATACACTAATGCTTCTAGCCGCTCAATGAGAAGCTGTCAATAAAAAGAGGGAGGGGGTAGTTAGAAGGATTTGAAGCGTGGAGCAATCTATCAGGCTAGTTAGAGCTTTACCTACTTCTGTGGCATGGCTAATGCATTCCTCTAGAAGTTAATCCTATTTCTAAAGACCCTCCCGTGAGGAGCACATAGGCCGTGCTGAATGAGAACTAAAATGCATTAAAATTCTCAACAACGTCACCAAAAGGCACACTAGTAGATTCTGAGAGTTGACAATAGGATGGTTCATTAAAAGTGCAAGGTCTTAAAGAAACAACTTTTTTTACACTATGTCAGATAGAAAACATTCAACGCCCCTCTTCTGATGCACCTGCAAACAGCATCATCTCTTAAAAACCGTCAAAAATTTCAGATTAATAAAAATAAACTTAAATTAATGCTACCGTCATAAATAGAAATTTTCACAGTTTCCATGACATTGTAAATCTACTGCAACAGAGGACAGTGAAGTCTCTTTTAAGCAACTATTTACATACAAAATTTATTTAGCATAATGCATATGCAAATACAGCATATGAAAATATGTTTAGGTTTGTTTGTTTTCTTCAAAAAGAAATAGAATTAAATTATCAAGCTACTACCTGAGAAAGTGGCACTTCTTAAACACCAATACTGAGTTTTATAAATGCCAATAGCATTGTCAAATACACATTCACTCTGTATAAAATGATACAGCTAGACGATTTTCAGATCTTTAAACTGAATATTGTATCTAAGTCAGCAATTGAAGCACCTACAAGCAACAAGGAAACCTCTGAACAGGCTCAATATCGTCTGGGTATCTTCTGCACTGTGGCCAGCAATATCAACAGTCTGAAAGTTCTAAACCAGAATCCTTATTCATCATAAAGACAGAGAATAAAAAATGGTAAACATTTTTCAAGGGCAGTTTTCTTAGTAATTATGAGAGGGTAGTGGAACTATATTATCTGAATTTAGATTATGTTAATCTTTATGAAACAGAATTATCTATTTCCAGATGAAAAAGATACCACAAGGCAATACAAACTTGTTTACCATTGCTGTCTTCAGGCTGAAGTATGACTGGGAGACTCAAAAAACAAACTTTTTGCCTCATGTATACATAGAACCTTTAGGTGTTTCCAGCACCAAAAAAAAAAAAAGTAGAAAATACAATCGAAGGAAAATATAATAGAAGTAGGTTAAGAAGTGTGCAGCAATGTCACCAAAACTGGATTAAGCAGGTATCTTGTCAAAAAAGCATATATTTAAAAAAAAAAAAAAACAAAAAAAACCAAGCAAAGTATTTTAGAAAACTGCATTGAAAAACATGCATTTTGTATTATTTTTCACTTCTCAAGGTTTAGAAAGTAAAACACGTGCTCGTCACTCCTAATTTAAGACTACATAGCTCATAAAATTTATCACTAATAGTGAACTATACTTCACAGAATATTTCTTGATTGTCAAATTCCAGAATAAATCTTATGGCAAGAAAAGGCCCATTTCATTTGTGGCCTGATAAAATCTGATACACGATAAATGTAGAAAAAAACAGAACTGAGTGTCCTTTCCTCAAGCTCATTTGTGATCCTCTCATCATAAATATAGGCTGTCTAGCATGGTGATTAAAATGTGCTATGATTTTGCTAGCACAACCGATCAAGAGTTCAACCGCCTTCAATTCAGAAAAGGAATGGAATTTAGTTTTTAAGGCCAAAAGACTCTGGCAAAAAGAATTTATGACTGTTTGAGATCATACTTCATCTAGCTGTTTTTTAGTCAACACTATTCGTTAAAATGCCTTGCCGACATCAACGTATAAACAAACTTCAGATACAACATGCAAGACAAGCGAGCAATTCAGCAGTGGGCAATTCTCACTCTAAGCAGGGGGAAGGGATTTGTAACACCACATTTTGCTAAGCCGTCACACAACTAACATTCGGTTGGGTCTGCTTTTGTGATATAATCCTGCAATCAGCACACAAGCACCATCTTGAAGATACTTTAAGAGAAGATGGAAAATCCAAACTAATATTTTCCGCTATTTCTGACTACCACAAACTGACCTACTTAAAGATGAAAAAAAAAAAAAAAAAACAGTTTCAAGGCATTTTTTTCTCCTCAACCAAAAAGATGTCCATTTAGTCTTGTAAAAAAGGAACTGAAGGGCTAGTGGAAGATTGCAGTGTTGACATTAAAATGTTTCACACTCTAAAATCACAGGAAATGAACCAAACACATAGTTTCCACAGTACAATGGGCTGGCATAAGTTCACCTAAGCTTAATGAGATAAAGCCTTTGCTCACAAAAATAACTGTATCATGAGAAACAGCTACAAAAAGGCCATTAAGAGCAATTAAGTTAAAAAAAAAAACAACTAAATTAAAAGTTAATGTAGTACTCAGTGTTGCAATTAAAAAGTGAGGACTGGCTTTTCACTGAAAATCCTATAGCTGAATAGCTTTTAACACACACTTCTATCCAGAAAATAAGGTAATGTTTTCTTCATATTATTCAGAGGAACAGAACTTTAAAAAGTTATAAAAGTGACACATTATTTATGGTAATGGAATTTTTAACAATTCTATTATAGAACCATAGAGACAATTTAGTGAAGGCAACCTAAACTATACAATGCTAATTCCAATTCAGCTCACCACTTTCTGTTCCACAGCTATTTTCTGTGACAGCATTTATTTTCATGTAAATATTTATATAGAAACTTAACACGTCTCAGCCTTCCAGAATTTCCAGATTCCATCATTAATATTTTGTCACAAGAATTCCAAAAGGATATTATTGATCAAAAGTAGATGGAAGCAATAAATATGACTTATTTGTACAGCACAGCACACATGCATTGGTTTTACTTAAAATAGTACTAAAAAAGGAAGTTGGTAAAAATTTAGCTCTGCAAAACCTTCTATATCGATTTCTTTGAGTAAAAGATAAAAAGCTTGAAACTAACACTTTATGAGAAGTGAATACATTTGTGAAAGAATATTGTGAGAAAACCTGTACAAATCTTCATAAAGAAAAGATGTTATAATTTTCTTCAGGACAACATTGAAACCACACAGTATAACTCCTAGTACAAAATAAAGCTTAAGTGAGAAGATCATAACTGAATATTAGGAGCCTTTTATTCTGCAGTTTGAAATAAAGAGAATGAAAAAGGAATAGAAAATATAGCTTCTAATATAATACCGCTTATTCTGAACTTCATTTTTTTAAGGGAGAGGCAAAGAAGCAGAAAGGGGAACAGAACTGTGAATCATACACACTAATAAGCTGGGAGTTACATCACAAACTTCTCTCAATAATGATGCTACGCCAAAACTATGCCATGTCCTTGGAAAGTCAGCTCATAGGAATGCCTTATTTTTTTTGTAAACTAAAAGACACACAAAACATGTAAAAATGTTCCTGTCCTTACAGAATACGGTTGTGCTTCTGAGAAGTCAGTGATTTCTTACAGCTAGACTGAAAATCAGATTTTGAAGGGAGCTACTGCTGCTGAGAACCTAACAGTGCTGCTTCCAGTGGCTAAACTGACAATATATTTTTATGTCCTAACTGTTAAATTAGGGAGTGAAATTAAATTCCACTAGGAATGAAGAGGTTATTCTATCATTGTGTAAGTAAAAAGTATATTGACCAGCAATATATAGTGGATCTAGAAGGTACTGCCCACAATAGTCCAACATGGAAAAAGTAATGTATATACAAGTCTGGTCTTTTATAGCAAACATTTTTGAGGTAATGTTATTGTCAAACAAACAGATATAGATAGAGAAATCCAACATAGTTTCTTTTTTCCACATTTCTAATATTTCAGGAAAATTTAAGCCTGTATTTTAAAAGTATGTAGACAATGCTGATATAATTTTCAAGACTTCTTTTTGCACTGTTTGCCATTTTGCACTTACTTTCCCATACTAGAATATCAATTATTATCAGGTTATGAACATAAGCCTGTTACAGGAAATAAACTACTACTATCACTGAAAAGAAGAGGGTCATCAATACCAGAAAGGGTAAGTTATTGAACTGCATTTGGTAAAAGCATGCTTACAATTACAAAAGATATCAGATGAAACTATATCAAGGCCCTTTTTTGTTCTGCCACACTTAGCAGAAATGTTACTGATTTCTGTTGCATTTTGATAGCTGCATATCATTTTCACATGTAAACCTGAAAGCTCTCCAAAGAGCAGAATAACCAGCCCAGACTCAATAGCTTCCTGTAGGGCTCTTCCATAACTAGCCCTGAAAATCTCCCCAAACCAGGAGAAACCAGGGAGTCTTAGTGCATATTCCTTAGATGGCCCTAAGCAATGGACTGCTTCTTCCCAAAGATACTCTCACTGCTGTGGTACTCCGATATTTAACAGAAAGGCAGGTGCTATGCAAAACATTCAGCATTACACAGCTGCCAACACACGAAGCCATTTTTACATTCACACTGTGTCAGAAGAAATCATGCTACTGCCTTTACTGCTCAAACTGCTCAGCTGTGAGCCAGTATGACCCTAACACAGCATAGATGTGTAAAATACACATAGGTGTATTCATGCATCTAAAAGTATGACATTTACAAGTTACCAAGCATCTAAGCCATTCACATGCCTAAAAAAAATATACATGCTTAAGCATTTCAGTGTACAGGAACAGTTACAAGTATGGTTTTATTATAATATAACCGAGTGAATTTCATAATGCTTCCTATTTAGCGTTCTTCAGCTCAAAACTAATATCAAAATACTAACGTCTAAATGCTCATTTTAAGGTCTACAGCAAATATAGCATGGCAGGACCTGCTCAGACTTTTATTCCAAGGAATTTTGAGACAGACAGATGTTCAACAAAATCCAGAAAATGCTGCTTGATGGTTTGAAAAGCATTTCTCTAAGTGGATTAAAAGACTACAAGAGTCAAGATGTTTCTATTTGTGCTCTGCACAGTTATGCTCTTTAAAGGGACTGTGTTAAAACTGTTACCATGGCGTCTATATTCTAAGGTTACATGTTGACAAGTATGTCATTAAAAAAACAGCAGACACTTCAGTGCGAATCTGCTCCTAATCACCAAAGCCAAGCTTGTTTCAGAGAGGTTGCTCTGTCCATGTGTTTAGCACATTCAATTCTTATCTACTTAAACAATCATAAAAGGCTTTTTCCCATGTGATGGCATAAACCATATTAAAATCAGATTTTTACTGCTTGGCCACACTGCTTTTAGTAATTGAGTACCAACAAGCAGTTTTATCTAACAATATATAGCAAATCCATCAATAGCCTGACACTTTCACTAACTTAAATCCATCCTTCAATTCCAGCTTTTACAGCAGAGCAAAAATCTGTTTGCTTTAGCACCCAATACTGTAAACTAGGAATCCTTCCAAGGGGTTGATAGTGAGTCTATATCTGCGAAGGCTTCACCAGCTCAAGCCTACTTCACATGCACCTCACAGTCCTTCTGTCAAAGCTGCATGCGCAGACCCATTGCTCTTTTGTTTTATACTGAAGATTACAATAGATTGAAGGACAACTCAGAGCTGGGCAAAGTCTCTGTCCATGTAGCACTGCAAGCAACCAAGAGATGTGTCTGTAAGTGAACTAGAGCCCAATGAGAGCTTCCCCTTGACTACAAAAGCCCAGCATGTATACATTTCGAGCTAGCATGCTGACAAAGGATGCTCTTTGCTTCCTTGACTCAACAGGCATTCAATTCACCTGCTAAACTATGGGAAAATGTGAGAGAGCTATCATGCTTTTACTGAAATGCTTGCTCTGTGTTAGCTAACTGAATTTATGGTTAAGTTTTTTAGCAATAACAATACCAATGATGACAGTGGACTTCATCTGCTGGAGAGATTTTCTGTTTAACACATTAAAAGTGGATAAAGAAACAATTTCTATTATTCTATTTAATTCTGAAAATATACTGTGTTTCACTTAAGGGAATTAATGCCTTAAGCAATAAATAGAAGTATGCAATAAATGGCATATGTGGGATCTATTAAGCTAAGTGCCTCGCTGAACCATCTAAATAACTCCTTTTAGAGTTTCAGATTTAAAAGTTTATATATAAATACTTTCTAAGAAACTATATTTATTAAAAAAAAAAAAAAAGATTAAAACACTGTGGATTAAATAGCATGTGCCGCTACTGAGGATTTAGTCGTGATGCTGGTCTGACTTTTGATCCTCTGAAAGTTCATTTTCCCACCCTCAGAAAAATTACTGGTAGTATGAGACAGTGCCACTAGATTAATTGCCCAATAAAGCAGGAACCTGTTTGAAGTTCCTGCACAATCTATTTCTAGCTTATGTGGGCAAGTAGGCTTAAAGGCCTTTCTAGCTTTCCCTTTCTCTCTGCTTTTCTGTGTTGCTACCATATGTTTTGCTGTGCTGAGGATTTGCTGCCTGACTGCACGATCCAGCAGGTCATGTTGATCTAAGCTGCATGAACATTTCCATCTTTCTCCTATCTCCTTGCAGCATCATTCTGGAATAGAAAAACTGCCCAAGAAGATCAGCCAACCATGGCACTTGGCTTTGGTAGACCCTTAGTCTGGGGGAGAGACAGGCGAAGAACTGGGAAAACAGCACTCTAAGGTCTTTCCTCACTGTTATTCGCAACCTACTCTCCAAACAGACAAAGAAACTGGTGCCTCCCACGAGCTGGATGAAACTAGTAATCTTGCGCTGGATCCTGACTGTGAAAGATCCTGCAAGTCACCATTAAGCCTGCCATTTACCCTGCATGTCAGCATTCTTTCTTATCCACTGTTCTAGTTAAGTAAGAGCAAGAGAGTGAACAAGTAGAGATATAAAATCTACAGTAATTTTGTCCTATTTTACATTTAGTGCCATCCAGACATAGCTAACAATTCACATTAGAATATTACAGAATCATAGCAACGGTTTACAGTAATCAGGATAATACTGATCTCCTTGATTAAAATCAGAACAAATTCCAAGTCCTACACATTAAATATTGTATTATTTTTCCTATATATCTGTATAAAATATAATACATTGCATTCTAATATACATCTACAACTATTATGTCAAAGATAAATTCTTTAGCTAAGAGTAACATTTTCCAATTACATGCAGAAAATTAATTGTTCGTTTTTTGTCCTTTTCTTCCTATAAATGCCTTAATGGATAAGAAAATATTTTCCTGCACCCCAAATAAATTTACATGAGCAGAGATTATACCAACAAACATCAATGTTAATTCAAAAATGGGTTAAAAAATAAAGATTTGAAGTACATTAGCATTGATCTTCAGCATGAAATAGTTGTGATCAATAAGCTAATCTGTAAATTTGATTGAGTAAATCTTGTTTACTATTCTGTAAGCATAATTTACAAAGACAAGATGAAAATCTTGCTCTTGCTAAAAAAAATGTAAACCCTATCATATCTGTGTTTAGACAGGAATGAAAAGGCAGGATTTTCTCATTCAAGAATATATCCTTACAGAAACACAGAAACTTCACTGGCACAGAGCTGGCAATATACAAATCAAGAAATGCCCTCTTGACACCAAGGAAATGGGACTGACACACAGTGAGCTTGACCATTGAAATTAGAAATATATAACAAGGTAATAACCTCTCCATTTGATTTGTTGGCTTTGTTTGTTTTATTTTGTTTTTCCCAAGAGCTTGCTCATACACAAAGTTGTACCGCTTTACAGCTATACCGCTAGACAGGAAAGGGAAATAAGAAAAATTGGTGGAAATATATCCTCATACCTACATAATTATATTTATTCTAGGAATTATATAAATACAACTACATTGGTTAAAAAAATAAATCCCTCTGACTGACAGGTTTAAATAGTACAAAACTGTTTAGATCAAACCTTAGTATTGAAAGTGAGACTGTAAACCCAGTAGGTCGATGCTGCTAACTGACAGTAACTGAAGGATGAAAATAACAGGTAGTGAGATATGATATTTAATTCAGGCTAAAAAAAAAGAAGATTTTAATAAGAATAAGTGACCTTTTTTTTCTAGTTGTAGGTATCAATATTTTAGTGAGTAGTTAAAAGGCATAGAAACTTTAATTTTTAACAGCAATTCCAAGTTTTGTGATGGGTCAAGTTGAAATGGCTGCACTTCTAAGCTTGTGAAACAGCCTTACTGAAGATAGATGGGTACTAATGTAAGGAAATTAAGGACAACTCAATGTATTTCATACAGAAACACAAAATTCTTTTAAATTCTTTTGTTTTCCTCTTAACTCTACCTGGGAAAAAATATCACTTGATTATTTTTTTAGGCTGTCATTGCTACAACCCCCTAAATAATGGAACTGACAGGCCTGAAACACAACAGATAGTACTATAAGAAAAACCTTGTCATGACACTTGAGATCTTCATACATAGTGAAAAACATGAATACATGGAAAAAAGATCCTTCATCATTCATTTCATGAAAAGAAACAAATTATAATATCAAATCTTAACACAAACTTCCATAACTAAATTCAGTATTCAGACTGCTAAATATTTATTTGTCCATCTTTAACTCAATTTACAGGCCCTCTTAAGATATGGATGAAATCTCAGTAGTCAACCACATCTGTAAGAGACCGGTTGTTTTTTGTAGCCTAGCTTCAGAAGAATGAACCTCTGAAGTGTATCATCAGTCTGATTAAACTGCGTTTCTCTCAAAACTACTTGGTATCTCTATCATTGCTGGCAGCACTGCCTGTGTGTAAACAGCAAGTAGTACAACACAGTATGAGCAGACCTGCAGACCAGGACAGCTGGCGATAAGGATGCAATATCCACACTCTAAAAAAGTAGATTTTGTAGTAACTCTAGCCTGCTTCCAGGACTGAATGCCAATGACTAGTTGAAACGTGCTAGCTGCACTTCTAGAGCACATCTTCTGGGTATGTTGAACCTGAGAGGCATCCAGCGAGAACACTGAACATGAACCAAAGAGCAGCAAGTGAGTGTAATCATATTTCCTTCAGAAGCTCACTTCTGATCTAAATAGGCAACACAGATGCACTCACTGCCTTTCCAGGGCACAGCTCTTTTAAATCAAGACTCCATTTGCTCACAAAATGAGCAAGTGGAGGGAAAATACATTTTATATGAAATTCTTTTAACCAGTTTTTTGTCTGCATGCACCACAGCTTACAGTATCTCCCCAAATAACATGTCAACTACAAGAGGTTAAATGTTAAGAAGTTCAGGTATCATTAAAAACATAGAAACAACTGTATCTCCCTTAGAGAATATAGTTTTAACATTATGACCTTTAGAACTGCATAAAACCAGCAGTGTGTTTACTGGATTTTGCTTGCAATTTTTTAAATATTTAACCAAATTTTGGATAAATTTACAAAGGCGCATAAAAAAGCCTCATGGCTGGCACATTCAATTTTAAACGAAATTCAAGAAACTTGAATTTTAGAGTTCTCTCAAAGACTTATAATAGAAACCAGAACTGTATCTTACCTTAACTAATGGATGCTGCTATAATATAGAAAATATTTTAAAGTCACATTTTTCCTCCCAGCAAAACTAGACCATATGAGAATAACTAAGAATTAGTAAGATCAACAGAGGTCAAAACTAAAGAAACGAATGGTAATTTTTACACATTGAAAGAGCTGTTTTCTCACAGAAGTGTAATTTTAGAGAAATTTGCAAGTCAACTGCAATCATGAACATTATGTCAAACTATATAATGAATGCTACTGTTTTCCATACAGCCCACATGAAACCATGAAATTCTATACATTCAATCAGACTTTCTACCCTGTACACTCAAAATTGACGCTTATTCCCTCTACAGCATTTTGTTTTTTTTTTTTTCATATATAGCAGTGTTTAAATTCATAAGCAAAAAAAAAAGTTATCTCCTAGAAAAACAAAAGCTGTATCTTTAACCATAATACATATACACTGCTTATCAATGCACTTCACCATCTCCCAGCTTCTCAAAATAATATCTCACCTTATAGGTTTGACTTCTGAGGAAAAAAAAAGTTCAGGTTCTTAGTTCATGCCACCTGATTTGATGTATTTGTAAACCTATAAAGAAAAGTTGAGAGCGATGGGACTTGAGCCCACCTTGATCTCAGAACAATTCATAACAAAAAAAAATGTCTATGAAGAATAAATATACATTTTCTCCAACTTATCTGGTTTTCCTTATACAACCTATTTGGCTATAAGAACATGTAAGTGCATTGGTACAGCGATGCCTTCATCAAGCTGTGCTACAGTGTAACACCTCTGATCCTATAAGAAGCCTTGCACTAATTTTTAAACTTTAGTATCTCGAAATAAAACCAAGTGTCCAGGGCTCACATTTTGCCTATAGGCAAGAATAGGAATAGCTTTAAAGCTGTTGAACTGACCCACAACTACCTGGCTTCCCCAGGAACTGCAGTAACATCATGTTACCTAAGCAAGTACTGAAATGACAGAGAAGAGGAAAGGCAGAAAAAACATCACAGGAGAAAGGCAAAACTAGCATTACCCCAAAATGAAATGGTTTAATCATATCTACATCACTAAATCGCTCATGTCACAAAATGTTGAACAATTAGCACAGTACAATGCATACACAAAGCTACAGTCAGAATGGATTTATCACTTGTTAATTGTAGGCTGAATATAGCTTGTACTTAAGATAGGACAACTGATTCAATTACAAACCTGCACAACATGATTGGGCTGCAGAATACCTGTATGTGAATAAATGTCTTATTGTTCATTAAACAAAAATTTGATAGATAAGGGAAAGCCAACATGGGTGCAATGCCCAGCTCCCCAGCAGTGTCCACTCTTCTACCTTGTACCCACTCTCACAGGGAGCTCAGTATTGAGACCTGGTACTGAAAACATATATCAATAATAACACTGCTGCTCTAAAGGAAACTTGTATGCAGGCTGGTCCAGAAAAAAAATAAATCTATCAGACTGCTTTATGTTATTTCAAATTTGGTTGTGGGTTTTTTTTGTTTTTTTTTTTTTTTCTGGTTGTTATTTCTGTAATTTTTCTGGCAAAAAACCCTATTTTGAACATTAAACAGCTCTATACTTTTTACACATCAAATAAATTTAGAACTCAAACCAGCATCCAGTTTTTTTCTTAAAATAAAAGATGCATTAAATGCATCTTCAGTGTTCACAGAAACTAGAGGTGCCGAAAAAGAAATAAGATACAATGGCCCTGGTGGAATTTTCAGTGACTTATACACAGTTCACAGATGTCCTCACTCTTTCTCCAGGCTGTACAATGCACTGTTTGAGACCATAAAATAATTTCAGATGACTTATCTGTAATGTAAAAAATAAAGGTTAAAAATAGATATGTATAAAACCTGTTTCTCATTTGGATTTAATGGTGGAAAAGTTGAATGGATGAATATTTGATCTAAAGTCTATCTGCAGTATCTTATTCATTTGTTCACATCAGGAAAAAATGTGCAATTCTTTAATTACAACTTGGTACATATATGGAGGGTGATTACATATTGATAGCGTCTATCAAATGAATTTAATATTCACAAATAATAGATTACCTAACAAAAAAAAAAAGAAATAAGAAATAAAAGAGGAATTTAGTAATGTATTCCTTTGATATCAGAACAATCTTCCATTTATTGATGGAATTTGTGCACATTAATGACAGAAACATTTGATAAACACAAGTGGAATTCTAAAGATAATTCTTGTGCATTGTTGTCTTAAAATTTGATGATTTTTACAGAAGACTGACATTTAGAATGAGTTCCATTAGAAAGTCACAGGTGCCAAGGACACTCCAATGAATGCAAAATATCAACTGCAAAACAGTTTCCCAACAATTCATATAAGAAAGTCTGAATTTACTGAGGATTTAGCTTCCTGCACTCCCTGGGCACATCCATACATCCTCCTCCCTTAAAGGCTACATCTAAAATCTAAAAAGCACTATATAACCACTAGACTGAATTCAAACTTGGCAAAAAAACTTTGGGATTTTCACAACAGAAACCTTTCTGGTCTTATTTTAACAGTAAGAATGTTTTTCCTTGACAATTTTGATTAAATTTAGATTAGCCTACTTCAAAACAGAAGGCTGACAAAACCAAGCAAGCAAAAAGTGAAGCTTTTTTCCATAAAACAATGAAAAAACTTTTAAAAGCTGAACTGCATATATCATTTACCTATAGAGTACTAACTCTACTGCTCATTTTGAAAACATATTTTAATTACAAAGGAGAGAAATTGGAAATGACTTACAGTAGTAAATATGCAGTTCCTCCATTACATAAATCGAAGTATCAATGAAAGGATCTTCACCACATAAGAAAAGAAGTGGTTTGCGTAAGTGCCTCTGTGTATCAGCTGGTTTTCATAACCATGTGCTCTATTTTTACATTTGTCTACATAAACAATAAAAAATGTTTCCCTTGTGACAAGTCAAACAGGAGTTTTCTTGGCATCTTGCAAGAAAACCTGTTTCATTACTATCCACATGATTCCAGGTCCACATAAAGAACAGGAAATAAGATGGTTTACATTTTGTCATTGGAAGGAAAATGGGACTTGAGAGATTATTCTAGTTCTTCAAAACAGTAACAGTACATCTGCTCAGTCATTACATAAACTCAACTTAAAAAAGAAGAAAATATTGGAAAATAAGCTTTTGTGAAAAACAACACATTGGAACATTCTTGAGAACAGTGATGCTAGCAGAAAATAAGTAACACATTCTTGTACTCTCATCTTAATTTGTCACTACAGAGAAGGGAAGATGCAAAAAGTTCCTTTAATTTATTCTTTTTTTTCAATCTAGAAACTCATAACACAGGCTGAAAAGGGACTACCTTTAGTGACAGCTCTTGATAGACCCTTGGATAGAAAAGACAACAGACCCCCAAACTCTTTCTGCATCTGGTAGAAATCACTATGTATTTTGGGACTGAGACCCCAAATCCTTTTCTAACTAAAAAGACTCTCTCTACTAATCTTGCTGTTAACCACAGAAAATCATGGTTACAACAATACTTCTTGGTAATATAGCTTCCATACAATTAAGACTAGGGTCATGATAAGTTTAATAATGTTGATCTAAGCATTAATTCAGCATACATGTAAGCCAGCAAGACACTTGGTCACAACTCTGTAATAATGTAGTTCTGCATCTCAAGCTTTATTCCACAACTCAATCATAGCACCATCAGGGGATGTGACACTTCATAAGAATTCCCTTTCCTAAACTTGCTCCCTTCCCTTACTCTCAGGAAGGGAGAGTTTACAATGCTATACAACCTGTACCTATGGTATTGTCAAAATGATATAGCCAAAATCCATTCTATTTAGACAAACTCTGACTGATGCATAACGCAGTCTTTGTTTCATAGGTTTGAAAAGACATGGGGGATGTTGCATTAAGCTCCTGTACTTTGTAAAGGCTAGCAACTGCTTTGGGAACTAGCAGAACATTTCCAAAAAGATTCTTCTCTTTGGAAAAAACTTATCTGTCTTTCCTCTGTCAGTGACTTATCTCCAATAATGTCCACATGGAAACAACTGGAGTGGAAACTTCATTGGCAGCTTTGCACAGCTCTCCCCCAGTTGCATTTTCCATATTAAATTTTATAAAGTAGGAGTTAAAGAAAACTTTTAAATTGTAGTTTATTTAAAAAAATGAAGTCGCGAGAGCTATGAAGCTGGCAACCAGCACAAGGTTAAAGCTGAACCCTTACCCTTGCAGACTGTCATAACAATTTCTTTGAAAAGAGTGCTATATAAACTGAACAAGCAGACAGGTTTTTGTGTTTCTCACACAAATGGAAACTATTTCATATAGAAGAACTTTAATGGTCGAATGACACTGAGGTTTTTTTGCAGCAGAGTTTAAGATTTTCTTTCTATTTTCCTCTTTTCCACTTGAAACACACATTCTATCATGCATATGAGCAGCAAAAATGGACACATGCTATCAAAAGTTTCAGCTGCACACAGTATTTCATATTCTGTTTTTTCACCATCCACTGCATTTTGTCTAGTGTTAGTGGATGTATCTGTACTGTAATGCATTTTTTAAGACTTCAGAGGGAAAAATCTTACATTACATTTGGTGGGAAAAGTTCATTCTTTACAAAAGATATATTGTAGAATTTATTAAAATAAAAGTGCCAATAAGATTTTACTTTAATACCTGAGGGAGAAATATGATCATCTACACCAATAAGAAAAAGATGCATGCACTAGGTGCTCTACTAATTGCAACTGCTTTGGTGGGCAATATCACTGGTGAAACAGATGTTAGGGACCTATTAACAAAAGTTTTTCAAACATCTGCTTACAATTTTAAGGCAATTGTAAATACAGCACAGAAGGTCAATTGGGCTCATTAAGGTCTATGTGCAAATCTACCACTGCAGGTTTCTTTTCAGCTAATACTGACTTTTTTTAACACAGGAAATAGAGTTTAATAGCAACTTGTGTCAATTTTGATTGTGATTTCATACAACAACAAACAACAATCATATGCCCTGTGCTTCACCAAATAACCCATTTTCCTTCCTCTTTTTCCTCTTTACCTACAGCACACTGCCACAGTTCTATGAGGTGAAGCACAAGGTAAAGGAAAGGTTTCAAATTGGGCAATTATAGAGAAATGATTGATTTTACTTTAAAACACCAATTATGAATCTTGTTAGGAAATTTTCATTTGTTGGATCGAAGACAAATGAGTTTTGATTACAAAGCATGGTTACAATATGCAAACTATTCTTAACAACTGGAGTCAGTAGCCCTTTAAGAGTCAGAACAAGACCACAGATGTTCAGTAAGTCTAAAACATGTCACTGACTGGAAATACTCTTCATCAGTCTTCCTCAAACTGGAACAACCCAGTAAACAGTTTTCTGAAGAACTGCTCAAGACATAATTCCCTGACCACAGTCACAGCAACTGCGGTAAGGAGCCAAAATCTTTCCATTGCAGGTGTTCATTAGTGCTCCAGCACTCAGGAACCCTAACTTGCACAGAAATTTCCAAGATAGGCTCTTTGAGAAGGCACCCAGTGAACTTTCTATCTTGAGCTATAGTGTGAATTAATCAGGTGACTTTGTGCTAAACAAGAAGGGGAAAAAGAATGACCCAGGGAACTAGAGACCAGTCAGTCTTACCTCTGTGACTGGAAAAATCTAGGAGCAGATTGTTCTGGAAGGCATGCTGAGGCACATGAAAAACAACAAGGTGCTTGGTGACAGCCAGCATGGCTTCACTAAGGGGAA
>JASSUY010058519.1:0-33783 GCA_032466535.1 Forpus xanthops
TGTTGAAGGCCAGGTTGGACACAGGGGCTTGGAGCAAGCTGCTCTAGTGGAAGGTGTCCCTGCCCATGGCAGGGGTTAGAACTGGATGAGCTTTAAGCTCTCTTCCAACACAAACCAGCCTGTGATTCTGTGAAGAGATTGGGATGATGAATGTGTCTTCATACACATCCAAGGAGATTTTGATGTTACTGGCGCAGAGTCACAGGGAGTTTCAGGCTGGATGGGACCTCAGGAGGTCTCAAGCCCCATCTGCAGCTCCAGGCAGGGTTGGGAGGTCAGGGAAGTTGCTCAGGGCTTTCTGCAGTCAGGTCTTGAGAGCACTGACTTGCGGGCGAATGGAGAGCCGCAGTGATGCCTGCCTCTGGCCTTGATACTGTTTTGGAAGGCCCAAAAATGGTGTTCAGAGCCCTCGGTACAGGCCTGGAAAGCTCTTGCGGGTACCCAGAGTGGGTATTTTACAGATAACTGGGTTCCTTGGCTTCTCAGAAGGACCCTCCAACACTGCCCTGTGTCTCTGATGCTAGCAGTAAATCTTGTTTGCATAGACAACCAGGTTCCCCTAGTAAATACGGGGCTGGGGTTTCTTTCTTCATATTTCTTGTCTCTCTATCAACTCCCTTCAGATCTGGTTTCCTCCTTTTGCTTTCAAGGCCCATGAGGAAGAGGTGAGGAAGAAGTTCCGGCCCATTGAACAGCTGAAGGAGGAGTTTGAAAAGCTGAATGTGAAGATGGAAACAGATTATGAAATTATGGTGAAATTAATCAGCAAATTCAACAGTTCTGCCTCCACACTGGATGAAAAAGTAGCGGCGCTTTATGATCTTGAATATTATGTTCACCAGGTAACAGAAATGCATTAGTAACTGCCATGTAAAATCCAGGGGATACGGTGTCATAAATGTGGTTTTATTTTTCTTATCAGTGTCAGGTAATACAAATTGCTTAATTATCATAATCCTGGGACAATAACAGGCAGCAGAGGGCTACCGCAGGCTTATTTTATATCCAAGTTGGAATAAATCACTGCTCGTACCGGTAGCAAGCAGTTTCCTAGGGGTGAGTGTTGCTTGATTTGTTGTCTGTTCTCAGACTGGCTTTCTTGCCCTCTCCTTTCCTTCTTTTATATGCTAAATGTTACAAAATGGGGTTTATCTGCCATTTTTGGAATAAGTAGGTGATGGCTACTAAGAAAAGAATTATTTCCTCACTCCTTCCACAGGGCCTCTATGGCTGCAGGTAAGTGCCCATCCATCAGCTCACAGAGAATGCTATTATGCCAGGGAAGATGACAACCACCCAAAAAGCTGTGTTTTGTTTTGATGTAAGAAGTGGCATGTAGAGCCTCTCACAGCTGAGCTGGTGGCACCAGTGAAGAAAGGGAAATGGCGAGTTGCTGAGCATCAGCTGAGCTGTACTAATAGACTCTGTGTGAGGTTGAATGTATTTCCTGAAACCTCACTTCCTCAGGTTTGTGCCCTCTCCCTCTGATCTCTCTTGCTCTGCTTTCAGCTCGCACATTTCTACCTGCTGTTGACTGCAGCTGCCTTCACAGTACTCTCCTCTCTTGTGCTTGAATGGGTGTCTGAGCATGGAGGCTCTGTTCTGCCTCATGGGAAAGGACTCCTTGGGAAGGGCTTCTCCCTCCCCAGTGACTGGGAGAGTCTGGAGCAGACTGGGAGAGTTTCCAGCATCACTTTCAGTGAATTTGTCATTGCAGAGGGTGAATGGAACAACTCTATGGAGATGCCAGTACAAGACCTTTCACTTCTTAAAACCCAGTTGTGGTATTTTGGGGGAAAGTAGCTGAAGGGATGTGCTGCTGAAAGAGGGAGTCCATGCACCAGCTAATGGAACAGTTTTTTTCCAGGGCTCTTTGTCTTGAGTTTCCACACTGAATCTGTCATACACATGCAGAGGCTTCCTTGCTGTTTGTTCTTGATGCTTTTGTTTCACTGACGGCATCTGTCTGACTCAGAGAATAAGTGTGAACAATGGGCGCCCAAAGAGCTTCGTATTTATACTCAGAGCTAATTCTGTCTGGTTAAAGGATGCCAGAGCATCAGGCCAGCATGCTAAAAAGCAACCCCCAAACTCTATGGGATGCTTTGGGTTCCAGTGTGCCTGTCTGGACTATTCCAGTGCAAAATCCTGCCTGCTTGCAGCGTGGGATGGGCAAACAATGTCAGAAAGGCAAGAGGAGCAGGGAAGTGGTCCCTGCTCCCTGCATAGGAACTGGAGCATCAAAGGGAACCACATTCAGCATCAAAGGGGTCAGAAAGGGGGAATGGCAGGGAGGCTGGCAGGAGCACAGAGGACCCCTTTGTGCATCGATCACAGTGTTGCTCTGTGCCCGCGCCGTCAGGGCAGATGGCTGGGCAGCACCTTCTCATCAGGCAGGAAGCTGATAAGAAATATGACTTGTCTCTAAGCCAGCATGGCTTTTCCTCCTTTTTCTTCTTCCAGCCAGTTGAATGCATCCAGAGCATTATCTCTGCTTGGTACTGACTTTAGCAGCACTGGCTTAATGTAATTACTGAATAGCAGCCAAATACACTTGTGCCGCATAACCCTGGAAGGGCTGGACTTGTCAGTCCTCTGCAGTGAGCACAGCCCAGCTGCTGGAGGATGGGATCCTCGCAGATGAGGGTGGCCCTGTGGGACCAGTGACAGCTCTGCTGCTCCCTCTTCCCCCACCTCCATCTGAATGGTAATGTGCCACAGCTATTGATGGTCGTTGAGCTCTCAGCTGCCCTGCTACTGTCTCAGGGCACAAGATGCCCTGTCAAGTGGAAAATGCCATGTGCTGTAGGGATTGTAGGCAAAGGGTGCTCTCTACTCCGTGGTGTGGTCATGAGCATCCCGGAGCACTGGAACATGAAGCAGTATGTGCCTCTGAGCTTGCTGCGAGGGAGCAGAGGGGAAGCCATGGCTGACAAAGAGATGATCTCTCTTGCTCATGAGGAGGCAGCCCAAGGGTTCTGTGTTTGCTCAGCTTTGGGTTGCCAGCTCTGGTTTGCTTCTTATCAGTCAAGATTCAAGTTGGTGTGTTTGGGAGCCCATGTTGGAGAAGATGCAGGAAGGTTTGGCTTGCGAGGTTATCCATAACACATAAAAACCAAATGCAAATGTAAAGAGACCAGAGCATAACTCATTTATAAACAGAATTCACAGCGCCTGCACAACAGTGTACAGAGCCAAGATCCATTCTTAGGCATTGCAGGCTCTGTCTCTCAATTATTTACTCTCCTTATCTTCCCCTCTCCCCTCCTCTGACATGCTACGCCATTTCTCACTGCTAATTTCCTCTCTGTCGCATACAGCTGACATGCTGCTTTCCTTGCTCTCATTTCCTAACATCTTCTCTCCTGCCTTCCCTCCCAGTTTTCTTTCTCCTCTGATTCAAAGCCACTCCCTGAATAACTGCTGTCATATTCCCTCTTCTCCCATCCCTCTCCTCTCCCATTTTGCCCGTGTACTTTACTCAAGAGCTCTTTTGATCTTTGGCTTTCTTCTGTGCTGATTTCAGTGGACTGAAGCGAGGCGGAAGCTGCTGTTCTCACAGCATCGTCTGCCTCCTGGAGAGGTTAATAACTTCAGCTGTTTGAGTTTGGGGGTTTTCTTGGGTTTGGAATGGTGAGTGAGGGAAGGAGCTCTCACAGCAGACTCCAGCTAAGAAAAAGAAATACATCTTCAAGACAAGCTTTACAGCACAATTTCTGTTCTGTGGTTGAGGTGTCTCAGTGATGCTGGGGCTGACCTGAAGGACTCTGCTGCTATGAGGTTATAGCAGGGGTTGGTTTTACCAGCGTTCATGTTGGATGCAAACTTCTGCTTTTCAGTGCATTCCCTCTTGAGCAAAAGTTAATGTCCAATTCCAGCATTAAAACAGGCTTAGAGCTTTTACAGAGGCTGAGTAATAAAAGGACCCATTGGCAGCTGAAATTGGGTTGCTGCATAGATTTCTTTGTAGATGAAGATGGGCCTGCAGAAAAGCAAGAGGTCTGCAGGTCCATATTATAGGGACAATTAAAAGAATAGGATCTGAAAGGATACAAAAGCTGCTGCAAATCCTGAATCAGCCCTAGCAGACCTGCAGAGATCAGCTTTCTGTCGCCAGCTCTGCAGAGGGACAGCAAGGGGCAGGTATTGTCCTGTTGGGGAGAAGAGATGAGCTGCAGCTCCCCAGGTTCTGCTTTGGTAAAGACATACCCATAGGACATAAACTAAGTAGCTTCCTCATTCTCTTGGGTGCCTAAAATATCTGACTTGCGGCCAATTTTGGTGAATGTACACAGTTGAGATAAATATAACACTAAGCATGAAGTCACTATTGACTGAAAGTGTTCAGGCTGGAGCATGGTGCCTGAGTCTGACATAGCTGCACACCCTATGGTGTTTGTGTTGTCCTACCACAGCAGGGGAAGGTCACTGTGCTCAGCTGATAACTTGTTTTTGTGTTCCATCTGCTAACATAACGTCCCAGAATCCCAGCCTGGTTTGTGTTGGAAGGGACCTCAAAGCTCATCCAGTTCCAACCCCCTGCCACGAATAGGGGCACCTTCCACTAGAGGAGGTTGCTCCAAGCCCCTGTGTCCAACCTGGCCTTGAGCACTGCCAGGGATGGGGCAGCCACAGCTTCTCTGGGTGCCCTCACAGGGAAGAGTTTCTGCCTGAGAGCTCATCTCAATCTCCCCTCTGGCAGGTTAAAGCCATTCCCTTGTCCTATCCCTGCATCCCTTGTCCAAAGCCCCTCTCCAGGTTTCCCGTAGCCCCTTTAGGCACTGGAGCTGCTCTGAGGTCTCCCCTTCAGGAGCCTTCTCTTGTCCAGGCTGCCCCAGCCCAGCTCTCTCAGCCTGGCTCCAGAGCAGAGCTGCTCCAGCCCTCACAGCATCTCTATGCCATCTCTAGACCATATGCTGTTGTCTCCCCATCTTCCAGGGAGTAGAAAGGTTGGAATCCTAAAACCAGGCTTTTTGCACATACAATTCTGAGTGTTCATCTGATTCCCTTTTAAACTGAGGAAAAAGAAAGAAAAAATCCTTGAAAACCCAAATGCATCGATTTGACTTTGGACTGAATTCTGTACTTGAAGCACTTCATGCTGTTTCTCTGGATCCTGTTTGCAAGCCCTTTGGAACTCTTTTTAATCTCCTCTCCAAGAACAGATGGCTGCTGTGATTTGTGCCTTGTTAGCCCCATGTCTGGTTCAAGTCAGACTGAGGAATCCTCACCAGTGTTTAAGCTTCTCCCTACTGGCAGTGACTCCAATATTGTCTGCTTCAGAAAACTCATTGCTCAGCTGTCCCAAGGGGAAGCCCCTGGCTGGCCCCTTAAAGCAGGCACTGGCTTTTCCTTGTCATGTCCACATGAAGTTGTTGATGGTTGTGTGAACAGAGCCCTGAGCCACCCATGCTCTTTGCTTTGAGCAGAGGTGATTCTGCCCGTGTGCCATGACTGCTGGCAGGCTCTTAAACAGCCCCAGCTCCTGGTGCTGCAATTAGAGCATCAATTAATTAATTGCATTTGCAAAACAAGCAATTCCCTGGGTTCCCAGCAAAGGCCTGCTCTGGGGAGAGTGAGCACAGAACTGGTGGGGTTTCTAACATCATATTATCGACCACAATTTTGACATCACCTGAATACTGCAATGTGTGCCCAGCATGGTTTTGATAGCTAATCAAAGCATGTGATTGTTCAGTGTGTGGTAACAGCCACCTGTCAATAGTCTGTGCTTCTGCAGTCATGACCCCCCTGCTCCCAGGCACTACTCTATGAAATTCAAGATGTAGTTATTCCCTCTTTGCAATTGCTTTTTTAAGCTCAGCCCTGGTTAGCCCAGGAGGGAAGAGCTGCTGTGCTTCCCGGAGCAAGGCACTCTTCAGGGGTTGCTGTCTGGCTGGGGGTTTCTTGCTCATGGGGGCCTGCTCTCTCCCCATCAGGTGGACAATGCTAAGGACTTCCTCTCCATGGGTGGACTCCAGCTGATGATCCATGGGCTGAACAGCACTGAGGCCACGCTGAAGGAGCACGCTGCCTTTGTCCTGGGAGCCGCACTGTCCAGGTGAGCTCTGGTACACCTCCTCACACCCCACAGGCCCTGCACGTCTCTCATCTCCACAGTCATTCCTAACAGCAGGAGCTGATGGCTTCTTTCACCCTGCAACCACCATGTTGTCTTCTCACCTGCCTAGCCCAGGCATCCCTTACCCTGGTCTCCTCCTATTTGTTACACTTAGCCAGAAGCAATTGGGTGTGGAAGCTGTGATTGCTTCTTGATTTCCCTGGACTTCTTGTTTTTATGGAGCTTGAGAGGAATAATACTGCTTCTCCTTCTTTCCCCTTGGCAGCCCACTCTGGGGGAAGATCTGGAGGATAGTGCTGTTATGAGCACCTTTCTTCTTCTGCTCCTTTCTCCTAAGCTGCTTTTGAGTAGCAAGATGCTGATTTCAGAAATAGAGCAAGCCCTGTGGTCTTTGGAGGGGGGTTTATCCCTGGGGACCCATACCTCTGACACCAAAGGGGTGTCCATTAGACATGGTGGGGTCAGCAGCTCTAAAGGACATCTGTGGTTCACTGGAAGGTGGCTGCTGCCCAAAGCAGCCCAGTCTGCCTTGTGCTGGGACACAGTGTGCAGTGCTACAGGTGGAACTGTGTGAGCAAGATGGCGTTTATGGATGATCTTTCTGTTTTATGGGCTTGGGGCCTTTGTGATGTGTGTGTGGACATGGACAGATGCAGGGGCTTTAGAAATGTATTGGATGGACCCAGACTTCAGGGTCAGAAGTCCAGAGGTGACGACAAAGTCTGGACTGTTATTATCTACCTATTTCTGTGCCTAAAAATAGTCACCTCTCCACCATTATATATTACTTACCACTTGGTTTAATATACAGTCTACAAATCTACATTTCTTTTGCAATTTTGTATACAATGCAGTTGCTGTGTGAAGAAATATGGCCTTATGGACAGCAGCAGGTACCCACATTTATACCAGCCAAGGGCACAACTTATAGTCTGAAACAGAGCTTGACTTATTGATCACAGTAAGATATGCTCTTTTACATCAGAAACACAAGCCTGCTCTTCATATTCTGATATATCTTAACGTTTGAAACAATGTCATTGTTTCCTAAGGCTCTTTTAATAGCATGTAGATTCTTAATTATATGTTTCATAAAAGAGAAAAGCATGCAGAGGGTCTGGAAACATTTGCAGTAACTTGCAAAATGGCAGGGGCTATGAAGTCACTTCTTTCCTCAATTAGGTAAGGTGGCATGGTCAAGGCTGAAGAAACTTATGGGCTCATGAGCTGAGTGTGTAGCAGTGCCCATGAAATTAGTGCTTTTGTATAGCATCCTTCACTTAATTGCAAGTGCCCTTCTTTGGACAGAAACAATCTCTTTTCTAATATGACAATATTAAAATACTGCTTTGGAGACTTTTAGACCCTTTGTCTTTTAAGGACATTCTTCCAGATGGTAATTTGGAGTGGTTTGGATGATGTGTTGTCTGAGAGCTCAGCTCCAAAATGTAAGGGGTATTATGTCTGGGTTTTGGGTTTGCTTTTTCCTTGCTGTATTTAAGCTTTCTCATTAGACACCTCCATGCCAACTTGTCTGCTTTGTGCTACCTGGTTGATTTGTTTGTACATTTCTCTGCTTACTCCATGCTCCTTTTAAACTGGTTGGGGCATTCCAGGTACTTCACACTAGGCAACTCCTCGTGCCTTGTGCTTTTTTGAGGGGTTGTTGCTTATTTCCTTCACCCCTGGCTGTTCCTTGTGGGCTCGGTTCGGTTCTGGGCCTTCCCAGTAGATGCTCAGAGATGCCACAGTTCTCTGGGCAGTAGGGGCATGATTTGATCCACAGCTGTGTGCTTGAGGCTGATATCAGGTCCTGCATTGGATACTGAGCCAGGTGTGATGGTCTGCTGCTCACCAAATGGGTCTGTGGCCACTTCCCAGGTCACTTCAGCCAGGTTGGCTCGGGCTGGTGGTTTCAAGCCAGGCAAAGCTTCCCAGTGGAAATCAGGTCATGATCATAGCAGCTCCTTAATGCAATCTTGGGGGATCATTAACTCTTGGCATAGCTGGATCTGGCAGTGGGAGTTCAGCACTGTCTGTAGGCAGCAGAAAACCACCAGACCCTGGGACATGTTTGGAGTGCATCCAGAACTTTCGAACTCTTAAAAATATCCGGGTCTTCTCCAGATTTGTGTTGTCCTTAACTGTGATCAGGCAGTGAAGCAGGATGGAGCAGGCAGCTGCATCACCCAGGGTCTTGCCTGCACACAGTCAGGCTGGGATGTGGCCCAGAGGTCTGACAGCATTGAAGACTGGTTTGGGATAAATGGAGTTTCAAGTGGATCAGCATCTTGAGCCAACAGGCTGGGTGCCTGGCCAAAACATTGGATCAGCAAAGGTAATAGGAGGAGAAACAGCAAAAGAAGGCACAGCAGGGGCAGCTGAAGATTTCTCCCTCCTGATATCACTCCTATTTATTTGGTTTAAATTGGACTTGAAAAGCAGCCTTACACAGCCTAGGTTGATCCTCAAGATCCTAGAGTCTAGAGACCAGAGTGCTACCTGCACTGATACTGTCCTCCTGACATCCATCTGCCTCTGTCCGTGAGCCTCTACCATATAAGAGGGTGACCTGATAGGGAAGAAATCAAGGTTTCAGCTCTCGTTTCTCTTATGAGTCTTTCATTTTAGGTGTTTGGGGTTTAATCGCTGAGTCTGTGACCAAATCAGACATTGTTCCATCTGGTAGAGTGTTGTGAGCAGTGCCCTTATTGTAACTCCACAAACCTCATTCGCAGTCTGACTGGTTTTAAACCTTTAACAAAATGTTTTCCATGCAGCAGTTTACGAAAGTGAACTTCATTGGAACAATCCTCAAGTGCTCTGATTGCAAATAAAAGTTAAATGCACTAACAAAAATAATTGCTAGGCATGTGGGATTGTACATTTAGGTATCCATAATTCACTAACAGTATGTGCCAATACACAGCATTATCTGGATTTTCAGTGATTGCATTAGCATAAAAGCATGTTAGCATTTATCTGGTGGTACTAACATTTAAATATATATAAGTATAAAATATTAAGATAGAGCATTTTGGAGGCAAGTGAAACTACTGTCTGAGAAATGTTCCTGCATATTTTTGAAGGTACACTCCAGTATCTTTGGATGACAGTCAGCATTCGCACCATTGGGTCCAAACATTGCAAAAATGTCAATGTTTTATGCAGAGAGGAGCTATATTAAGCTAAAAAAGATTGCTGATGAGAGAAGTGTCTTCTGATGTCCTCTAAGCTATTTACAGGCAGCATCTTCCTTTGTTCGTAGCCCAGCCAGGCCTCTGCGCAATTTCTCTCTCCATGTTTCACAAGACAGGAAATGTTAGCCAGAAAGGATTATGCTTGTGATTAAAACCTCAGTTTGGAAAAACTTCACCTCCAGGAAACGTTTTTCCACACCAATAATTTGAACATTTTAATAGTTTGTAATAAAAGAATTTTTGTAATCAGTTTAGGAAGGGAAGAATAATTTGTGTCGAATGCGTTCTCAAAGCTTTGTCCGAAATGCTCCCTATATGTTTAGGGGTGAATTAGAGGTGAGGGTGGAGAGAAGCTGAGCCCTGGGACCTTCAAGGCAAAGTGAAGCAGTTTGTATTCCATGGGGAGAGGACAGAAAGTGCACAAGGTGAGATTCCAGCATGGCTACAGTGAGGGAGCCAGGAGGAAAGTTGTTTGTGTCGCTGCATTGAGAGCTTTGTGGTCACCAGTGAATTTGTGGGGGATCTGTTGCTTGGCCAGTCCTTTAAAACCCCATGTGCTGTTCAAACTGGGTAGCTGGGGACAGCATTTCAAACTGATGATCCCAGCTTGCATTTGCATCTGTCCTAGCAAGACGTGGGACCATCCCCAGCACAGCCTCTTGCACCAAGACCTGTGCTACCCAGACCTCGCTGGTCCTTCTTTTGGCCATAAGTGATGAAACAAATGTTACAGGATTTGGGAGCAGACTCACCACAGGGTGCTGAGGTGCTGGCACAGGGTGCCCAGAGAAGCTGTGGCTGCCCCATCCCTGGCAGTGTTCAAGGCCAGGTTGGACCCAGGGGCTTGGAGCAAGCTGCTCTAGTGGAAGGTGTCCCTGCCCGTGGTAGGGGTTGGAACTGGATGAGCTTTGAGGTCCCTTCCAACACAAACCAATCTGGGATTCTGTGAACGTCCCGATCACTGTACATGTTACCCAGCTCGGAGGGTTGTTCAGAGCTTGCACCATTTCAGTAAAGCAAAGAGAGGCCTAAAACATGTGTCTGCTTTTCAGGTTCTGTTGCCTCCCTGCCCAGTGCTGAGCTGGGCTGTCCGGGTAGTGTTCAGCATCATCATGTCTGGCTTTTGCCCATTCTGCCTCTTCCTGTTTTGTTCTTTGGGAGGAGGGATGGGCAGTGCTGTCTCCCTACCCCTGCTCTACTCAACAGTATTTAGGTGGTGGCACATTGGTACATGCCTTGTGTGTTTTGTCAGAGAAGCGCCAGAAGCTTCTTCAGGGTGTCTTTGTCAAGAGAAAAGCTTCCCTTAGATGTAATGATTCTGGGTTAAGTCCAGCTGCACAGTGGAACCGTTGACGCTCACTGCTGTTAAATAACATTAAGGCCCAAGCAATAAATGCAGGAAAAGTAAAATTAAAGACCTTGCCTTGATGTTGTCTTGTAAGGACATACGGATTTCTAGGCAGAGAAATAAATCTAGTTAGCTTAACAAGCCCTGTCCCTACGCATTTATTTCAAATCCATCTTCATGTTCATCCCTTCCTCCTCCTGCTTCTCCTTTTACATCCTCCAGTCTTTGCCCATTTCTTTACCCTTTCCCACTGTTTTTTTGCAGTGGTTTGCCCGCGCTGTGTTTTCCACCTCCCCACTGCAGTAATTCCAGCTCGACTCCCTGCCCGCTTGGAATTTGTTGCTTTGTAGATTGTCTCTTCTATTTTTATTTGAACTCCTGACTTGTGTGGAGTTATCAGCCTCACTGCACTTAATTCCCAATTAATTTGATTGGGTCACCTCAGTTTTTTTTTCCCTGTAATGATAATGAACTCAACCTATTTAGCCTTTCCCCATTATGAATAACCTTAACAAAAACTGCAGTGCGGTAGAAAACTGTGCTTCATCCTTGTGGTTAATTACACAGAAGAAAAAATCCCTAAACATTTTTCAGCATCTGAAATCTAACAAGAAAGTGTAATTAACTATGAAGCAGTAAACTGGTGTCCTTGCCCTCTCAGGAGGACGGAGAGAGCAGACTCCATGAGGGCAATTTAGAATCCATGGGTTACTCCTGGTTTTGTTTCCACACATGCTTTGATGGGTTAAATGCTGGGCTGGAAGGTAGCAGGGTTGGGTGCTTGTGCCACACCGGGGGTGTTTCCCCAGGTGCCTGCAGCTGCTAGGGACTTGTGCTGGGGTGGATGTCTCAACTTCACTCTGTGGGACTGAGTTTAGGCTGAGGAGTGTCACTTCTGTAAAATGTGAGAGTTCTGGAGTGAGTAACCCTGTTAGCAGCTGTCAGTGCCTAAAGGGGCTGCAGGAAACCTGGAGAGGGGCTTTGGACAGGGGCCTGTAGGTACGGGACAAGGGAATGGCTTTAACCTGCCAGAGGGGAGACTGAGATGAGCTCTTTGGCAGAAGCTCTTCCCTGTGAGGGTGCTGAGGCGCTGGCACAGGGTGCCCAGAGAAGCTGTGGCTGCCCCATCCCTAGCAGTGTTCAACGCCAGGTTGGACAGGGCTTGGAGCAACCTGCTGTAGTGGAAGGTGTCCCTGCCTGTGGCAGGGGTTGGAACTGGATGAGCTTTAAGGTTCCTTCCAACCCAAAGCAGTCTGGGTTTCTGATTCAAATGGACTAGGTTGGGCTGGTGGTACAAGAGAGGACGGCGAGGTCAAGCAGTGAGGATGCACATTGCTGAAATTAAAGTGTTTGGCCTCACATCTTCAGCAGTGAGCAGACCTGAATGGTTACCCTAGGCACTGAGGACTGTTGCATCTTCTTGGTTATCATGAGGCTGGTCCTCAGCAGTGCTGGTAGTGCTTCCTTCCCACAGGGATGAATGCTCCCAGAGCAGTCCCCTGATGCTCGCTGTTCTAAGACCTGTGTAAGGTAGCCCCATGGAAGAGCTGGCGCTGCCCTTGGTCATGAGCAACAGGAAGCTGCTCCAGCCATGCTTAGCTATACCCTCTCTTTAGCAGGAAGATTGGTGACACAGCCTGCAGAAAAAAACTCAGCCAGGTCATGTGTTATATATTAACCACATTGTTTCTGTCTCTTCTCACTTAGCAAATGCTCTCTGCTAAAGCATTTGAGTTATTGTGGTGGTTTCATTGGAAACATGCATTCAGACTGGCTATCTAATCACTTCTTGCAAAAAAAAAACCCAGCCCAAACTTGCTGTTTCTCAGTGTTGACCTGGTTTCGTTGTTGGACACAACGTCTATTCCTCTCTCTCTTCGGTCACTATTTATTCATCCTTATAACTCTCCACAGCTACCTCAAAGGAGATTGTAGCAAGGTCAGTCTCCATCTCTTCTCCCAAGTAACAAGTGATAGGACAACAGGAAATGGCCTCAAGGTGTGCCGGGGGAGGTTTAGGCTGGTTTTTAGGACAAATGTCTTCATCAGAAGAGTTGTCAAGCACTGCAGCAGGCTGCCCATGGAAGTGAAGGAGTCACCATCCCTAGGGGTATTTACAAGATGTGTATGAGGCCCTTAGCGACATGGTTTAGTGGCAGGCTTGACAGTGTGGGTTAATGATTGGACTCAATGATCTTAAAGGTCTTTTCCAACCTAAATGATTCTGTGATTCTATGCTCTGTTTATCCTTTCTACTACAGCCTGTGCACTCAGCTAATGGCTTTGCAACCTTCAAAGATTTTTCCTACCTAACCACCTACATTATTTTCCTGACCTGCTGTGACTCTCCCATGTCGCGTGTTCTCTGCATTTCCTCCAAGTAATAGGTGCAAAACGCTCCACAAAGGAGAAGCATCTGTGTCTCCTCTTTAATCACGCGTACAGGAGGCTGGAGCGGCCCATTGTTAATGTGTTTCAGAAGGGAGGTTGAAAAAGTGCCTTGAATAGAACAAAGAAGCAAAGAATGGGAGGAGGATGAACAATGAGAGCAGGAAATGCAGGATCCAGCCTCAATTATGTACCTGCTCCCAGCAGGGTTTGGGGTGGACAGAACTGACCCAGTGATTACATTACGGCTGTTGTCTGAGCTTGGATAGGAGGATCCAGATCCCATCTCCTCGTTTGTGGGTCCTGCTGTGTGCACCCTCCTACCCCTTCCCTGATTGTGGCTTTTGTTGGATTTAATTGCTGGTAAGGCTCTATGCAGCCAGCATGCAAAGAGAGATCCAGGTTTGTGGTCTGAATGGCAGTGGCTGATTCAGGCTTTCAGAGAGTGGTCCTGGGGGGCTGCCCTCAGTTCCCATGAGCTGTCTCCTGGATTTAGCCTTATTTACTCACCACCCTCTGTTGCTCCCCAATTCTTCTCCTTGTGCTGAGCAGACAGGCAGAATGCTGGACCCAGAGCTTGCATAGGAGACAAAACAGCAGGAGCCAGCAGCTGCAGGCTTTTGTGGCATCTAAGATTGTCCCTTGCCTCTCCTTACTAGAGAGGTCAAGTCCCAGCCAGGAAACTTGTTCCCAGGTTGGCATCTTCCAGCTTAGTTGTTCTCCTGACACAGTGTTTTGGTAAGCTTTTCTTCTGTCTATTCATGTACTTTAATATTCACTGGAACGGTTGATATTCATCCATGAAGACACTTCCTCAGGTCTTCCACCAGGTTGCTGCCAGCCTCAGCCCCTTCAAGGCTCTCCAGGTGTTTGAACAGGGTGATGTTCTGCAGAGGCAGAAAACAACCGCTTGTTGAAAATGAATCTTGCTGAAGAAGCTCATCATCACTGTTGACTGCTGGCTCTTCCTTCAGGTGCTGAAATTCTTTGTTTTCTTGTGAGCTGGATTTCGATCTCTCTTTATTTGGGATGATCCTATTTCTGCTTAAGAGGAGGTGTCCGTCAGGGGCCTTGGAGCTGCCTGGCATGTTTTGGAAGGGAATGGCTCACTGGTTTAGCTGGCTGAGAAGCCGTGCAGACCTCTGAGCCCAGCCAGTCAGGGCAGCCATCTGTGTCCATGAGACATCTCCAGGGATCTGGACCAGTGGGACAGTTTGGAATCATCACCCAGGTTGGAGAAACACTATTGCAGCTGCTTCCCACCAAGTCTTATCCCCTTGATGCTACTTTGTGAGCCCTGCATAGATTTGAAAACTAATTTGCTGCTCAGAGCATCAATAGATACACGTCACTTGTCCTTTCTGCTGCATTTAATGAGTTTCCAAGGTACTGCAGCCAGTTCCAGAAGGCAACCATCAAAGGATTGTGTCTTTGCTTCTGTCAGAAGTGTCTAGCTGCCCCTCCAGCACACTTCAGTTCTCGCAAATTCTCTCTGGTTTTGTCTCTCATGAATTTAAGTACATGGTATAATGTCTTGCAACCATCCTTTCCAGACTCTCTTTTAACTAAATGCCTTGAAAATAGAGGATGGGAGGGAGAAAGGGCTCTTCTTGCAGTCAGGCAGTGTTAGCTGGAGCCCAGGTGATACGTGCGTCATGGTATATGTCCTGTCATCCTCCTTCTCTCCACATTCGTGGCTCCCTCAGTTGTCCTCTCCTGTTGCCTGGCTGTACAATGTTCCCCTCTGTTAATCATCCTGGAGCTTGCCAGTGCTTTGGGTATCCCTGCCTGTATAATTCCCACTATCACCCTCGTGGGACTATATCCTTGTATGGGTGAGGAGTGAGAGAATGTGATGGTGCTGGACTGACAGCCTGGAGACAATGGGCACACTGTGGCTGCTTCGAGGGAGAAGTTGTTAATCCTTACTCCATCTGCTGAGATCAATAATTAGGGCTGTTGCTTTGTATAAGCCACCAGATCAACACAGGAATTGCCTTATTAAAGCAGACAGGCAGGCCTGGCTGGTTGGAAAGCCCCCATGGCTGGATTTTGCAGATGTAGGAACAGAAACTCCAGGGTGGTAATGGGATGGTGACATGCAGATGAGGTTTTCCTAAGCCTTAAGAAGCTAAAACCTGCCATGCATGATGAACCACAAGGGTTCTTGGGTGTTTTATCTATGTCTGTCAGTGCAACAGAGGGGGTTGAAAAGGGTTTCTGGATTCTGGTCGATGCCTGGTGCAGCAGGGTGTCTGCTGCCAGAATCCCTTTGTGTGGTGGCTGCACAGTGAGTTTCTGATCTCCCTCTGTGTGTTGCTCACCTTCATTTGGAAGCAGATTGTGTTACATTTCCATACACACTCTGTCATAAAACCCCATAAATATGACTTTAGTGTGTTTGCATGTCTTGCAATGAGCAGGAGGTCACCCAAGTTGTTTCCCAAATTAATACCCCCTGCTTGTAATTAACAAGATCTTTTTCCAAGCTGAGGAACGGTAACAGCTCTGGAATTCTCTTTGTAAAAAGTGCATTTTCTTCTCACATGCTTCATATGGAAATCTGTCTTAATTTCAGTTCAGGAAGTGTGT
This sequence comes from Forpus xanthops, assembly GCA_032466535.1. Taxonomy (NCBI): domain Eukaryota; kingdom Metazoa; phylum Chordata; class Aves; order Psittaciformes; family Psittacidae; genus Forpus; species Forpus xanthops. Next base: position 15,611 of record JASSUY010058519.1, read on the forward strand.
GAACACACACAGTGAAGCATTATTAGTCCCTCAAGGAATAAAGACAGATGGAGCCCAAAATGGAATTGGCTTTGTGATTAATTTGAAACCTTCAAGAGTGGAATAGAGTCAGGGCTTGGTCCTATCACATCAGCATCTGGAGATCAATTCAGCCAGTGTGAATCTCCATGAGCACAGTGAGGAGCTCACTGGGACAATGTCACTTGAGGCAGCCCTGGATTGTCTCCTTTGGGATGGGACACAGGGAGCAGTGTGTGATTTGGGGTGACAGAGGTTGAAGGGTGTATCAGGGTCCTTGGGGTGTGATAATGTGCTTCGGTAACAAGCTGCTATTTTTGGCCTTGAGCTTCCCACAGCTGTGCACGATGGCTCTTGTGTGACTGTAGGATGGAGAGCAGAGCTGGGAGGAGGGGAATGTTCTGAGGCATGCTCCAAAACACTTGGGAATGGGGATGTGGAGGTTATGGAAGTGGTGTGGGGGAGCGGAGAGTTCAGGCCTCTGTTCCATGAGCAGCCTGAGTAGTTTCCAAGGGGCTGTGGTTTCACATCCTGCCTGTGAGATGTGGAGAGTGGGCCAGCCCCTCAAAAGGGAGTAGTGGAGAAACACCAGGAGATGCTGCCTGTACTGGCTTCAGCATTGGTGGATGTTTCTGGAGTCTGTAGCTATGGAACCTTACAATATTCCTACCATTCCTGATGGAAAGGAGAAAGATGATGCAGAAAGGAAATCTCTCCATCATGTTTGGGGAGCAAGTCCTCCCCATGCAAACTGGCTTAAAAAAACTCAGCCCCCAACCACGCTTGCATGGTTGGCAAGTTCTGAGCAGCTATGGACTTGAGGAGAGTCACAGAATCCAAGCCTGGTTTGTGTTGGAAGGGACCTGAAAACTCATCCAGTTCCAGCCCCTGCCACAGGCAGCGACACCTTCCACTAGAGCAGCTTGCTTCAAGCCCTGTCCAACCTGGCCTTGAAGGTATTTTTAAGGTATGCAAAGGTATTAAGGTATGCAGAGTGGATGAGGGGCCCATGATTGAGTATGCTAGGCAGGTATGTGCTTCCCTACTCCTTTGCCATGCCCTGAGAGAAGGGATAGGTTGGCCCAATCTTCCTTGGGCAAAAGGGATGAGGAGCAGCATCCATGGGTGCACATCAGCTTGAAGAAGGTACAAAAGGACACAGCTAGTCCAGTCTTTTCCCAGCACCCTTCCTGAAGTGCAGTAGCAGCACTTTGGAGTTCAGAACGTGACTTGGACCTCACTAATTGTCCTAATGAATGGGAGAGGTGCTGCAAAGGAGCTGATACTGCAGATCAATGGGGAGCTGAGCAAACACATGAAGCATTACGCCCAGCACCTCACAAAGCATCCATTGTTCACTTATTCTGACAAGTGCAATTTGATTTTTATTATACTTGCTATGTCCTAGCGTGGCAGCACATTTGCCAAGGTGTATTTTGTCAAGGCAGGAAGTGTCCGTAGCCTGAGCTTTCTGCAGGACCAGGCTGGGAAATCATAGAGAAATACTATAAGGCTGCTGTGTTTTTTTGTTCCTTTCCCTGGGGACTCCAGGGATTGCAGATCAGTGGATTGTGGATTAGTGGATCAGGAATTAGAAATGCATTTTTCATTCTTACGTTGCACACTAATGAACTGGCAAATTTAATTTCTCTAAATCCAGCTCCTTCAGCTAGAATAGGTGAAGTCTTCTGTCTCTTTGGGTATCAGGGAAAGGCTGGGTCACGGTCTCACTGGGTGTCACATCATCCAAATTCAGTTCTTTGTCTATAGTGGCTGTTACAAAGGTGCAGCCTGTTTGCAGGGAAGAGCTCATCACTTGGGGGTGGTTGCTGAGCAGTGTGGTAGCTGCTGGCCACGTATTACCTGGCCAGTGCAAGGAGGTGAGCTCACCCCAGGAGCATGTCTGCCATCATGGTGGCTCCAGTTTTGGTGCCCAAGTCCCCTGGTTGGGACTCAGGTGTCCCTACCAGTTCTTTCTGCTGAGATACCCTTCTAAAGCCCCGTGCTGTGGCCCTGTGGGGTGTCTCTATGGCACAGCACAGTGTGTTTGCTCAGCTCCAAGTGTCAAATGTGCTTGGCTTACATCTAATATGTATTTCTTGGCCTTGGGCTCATTCTTGTGAATGAAGTTGAGGTCTTCCTCCCTTGTTTGGATCTATCTGTGGGAGGGCCTCAGTGCTTTGAGCATCCCCTTCTGCTGTAACAGGCTGGGATTTCTTCAGTCTGAAGAAGAGGAGCCTCAGAGAAGACCTTGTTAACAGTGTTTCAATACCTAAAGGGTGCCTACAGGACAGCTGGCGAGGGGCTTTGGACAAGGGCCTGTAGGGACGGTACAAGGGAATGGTTTTAATCTGCCAGAGAGGAGACTGAGATGAACTCTTGGGCAGAAGTTTTTCCCTATGAGAGTGCTGAGGCGCAGGCACAGGGTGCCCAGAGAAGCTGTGGCTGCCCCATCTCTGACAGTGTTGAAGGCCAGGTTGGACCCAGGGGCTTGGAGCAAGCTGCTCTATGGAAGGTGTTCCTGCCTGTGGTAGGGATTGGAACTGGATGAGCTTTAAGGTCCCTTCCAGTCCAAACCAGTCTGTGGTTTTGTGATTCTATTTGGGGATTACCGGTGCCCCTGGATGCACAGACTGCAGTGGGCTCCACGTGCCTCTCCTTCAGCTGCACTGTTCTTCAAGTCCTGTGGTAGACAGCTCCCTGCCCAAAACCTGTGCCAGGGATAGCTCAGGGCAGAAAAAGGCATTTGTATTGTTAAAAGCCTAACGGATCGCGCTGTGGGACCCTGTCTGCAGGGGGAAAGCAGATCCATCATTACCCAGTCATTCTTCAGAGCTTTAAATGAGAGCTAAACAAAACGGCTTTCCAGAGCAGGCTTTATTAATTCACTTTGTGATGCTGAAAGTGGGTCTGACATGCGGCCGCCTCTCGTCGTGAACCGCTGGCAGAGCCGTGGGCTGGCGCCTGCCGGGGCCGCCAGGGCGCTGGGACATCAGTTCCTCCCCTTGGCTGATGAAGGGATGGATCTTGGGCTGTGCCCACAATCTCTTGATTAACAATTAACATGATTGTTAACTGGAACTGGAAAGTACGTCTCACTTCTCCCCCTGAACCCGAGAGGTGAGGATATGTGGTTCCTGGTTGATTGCTGTGCCTTGTTACAGCCTATTTACGATTGATTGAAAAGTAGAGGCTTTGTATGAAGAGAGACCTTTAATCTCCTGGCAGAGCCAAGTGTGTTTCCCTTCAGGAAGTGTTCCTTCTCTCCTGCTTATCTCTAACCCTCACTTTAAACCTGAACCTAGCAGAGACCACAAAGGAGACAGGACCAAAGCGAAAATAATTGGGATCTCTGGCTTCTGTGGGCAGTCTGAACCGTTATTCCTACTTACCAGCTAGTTATTCCTAAATAACTCTTGTGAGAGACAGTTCAGCAGTTGCAGCATCTTCTTGATGAAAAACTCTCAAATGTAATAACCATGGCAACAGTTGCTGAGGGCCGGTGCAGTGAGGGACAGAGATGTACTCTCTAAAGGACAACAGACCTGACTTTACTGACAGATGACGCAGCAGAGTACCAAGGAGGTGATGTGCAGAGAGCTTCATGTGCTGGATCATGTCCTGGTAGGCACCCAGCCTGCAGGGGGTGCAGATTGCCCCAGTGCACACGGTCATGCTTCATTAGAGGTGGGCATCTTCCTCTGTAGATGAAAGGGGAGCTTGTGACCTGAAAGCTGAGGAGGGAATCATGAGGGCATTCAACTGGGAGGGAAGGGCCTGGGAGGGAACAACCAGAGGCAACCACCACTGATCCCAGGGTCACAGATGATTTCCCAGGGTTTGGCTGCTCTGGAAAAGACTGTGTCTTTCTGCCGTTGATCTTCACCCAGCCTGACTGGTACCAGCGACAGGTATTGATAATAAATACTTGTCAAGTCTAATTTCAGAGCTGCTTCTTTGTAGGCCATCTTTTAGGACCATGTTTGAAGCTCTGAAGGAGAGGGGACAGAATCCACGTGGTGTTACAGGTAGAGGAGCTGCTAAGAAATGGGGCATCCGACTTGAAGAGCTGGCCCATGGTGTGCAACCAGGGAGAGTGCAGGAACCAGCTGAGCCAGTGGTGCCCCCACTGAGCTGGAGAGGGTTTGCTGTGAGGGTCCTTCATCCCTGGGTCATGCTGTCCCCTTGCCCAGGGGTCTTTGGAGTCCTCACAGTTAGAACATCCCTCTCCAAATGCTCTGGTCTTAATCTTGGCTCGGAAGCACCACAGTTTATGAAATCAAGGGTCCTCAGCTTTGTGGGGATCATGTTGTTTTTATTAGGCAGTATTCTCTTTCTGTTGTCTTATTTAATCAGTCTTTTTACGAGCCTGAAAAGTAAAAGGAGGAAACTCTTTAATGTTCACCAGAAGAAAAGAAGAGCCTGCTGAAAGGCAGCTTTTTTACAGCTTTCTGAGAAGGAGGCAGTAAATACTCCACCTCTGCTTAATAATAATGATAGGCCGGCTAAGCATCTCTAAAAATACAAGCTAACGTGGGCTTATTTGGAGTAGTCAACATCCTTATCAGCCTGCTGCCATCGCTGCAAACAAGTTTCGCTGGAGATTCTGGGCATGATTTTCAATGGCTCAGAGCAGCTGTAGCTTCTTTGACTTCAGTGAAAAGTCTGAGTGCTTGGCACGGCAGCAAACCAAGCCTCTTCCTTTCGGCTTCAAATTGGGTCTTGATTCTAAGTGAGATGAATTTTCTCCTCCTGATAATTCTGTGCATCTGAAGTGATTACAGCTCCGCGTGAGTGCTCTTTTAGGAGATTTGAATGCAGCGTTTTCTTCCGTCTTAAAAAGGTTCCTTCAAGCTTTATGATTTGGGGGGGGGAACAAATCCTGGTGGAAATCATCACATCTTCCTATGCAGATTAGAGATTAAAACTTTTATGAAACACAGACGGGGGCTAAAGCAGAAAGCTGCTGTTGAGGCAAGCAGGTTTTGGCTGGTGCCAGCGTGCTGCTGAGTTCTTATCTGGCAATGGAGGGGCAGAGCCAGTGCCAGTGAGTGGTATTATTTGGAGTTCTTAGAGAGTGAGCTTTAATGTTTGCTTAGCTCCACTAAAAATAGACGCCACCCTCTTTTCCTAATAGGCAGCATTTGTCACACTTGATTCATTTCCTCTCCCAAACTGAGTTCCTTCATGAATATTCATCTTTACTCCCCAGGAATCTGCCTGTCCTCAGAAGTTGTACTCACCGAGACCTGCCCATAACAATGCAAGTCAATCCTTCAAAGCTCACCAAGTACCTGGCCCCATCCTGCACAGTGTTGTGATATCAACAGCTCTCATTGATTTCTACCTTCTGTGAGCTGTGATTGCTCCTTATCCCTCTCGATAAGGCCCTTAATGAGTCTCTCATTCCTGTTGTCATAGCAGCACTGAATCGCCCAGTAAGGGAAGTCTCTGTCACTGTTAATTTTGAGATGGGAGGATCAGTTTGGCAGTTTTTCTAGTGGAGATTAGGCCAAAAGGTCCCTGCTGAACTGTGATGAATGCAGTTTCCTTCAGAGGATACTAAAACCTGGTAGTTATAGAAAATATCTGAAGAGGGAAGCTCTACATGGTGAAGAGAGGGAGAGCAGTCCTTACAGACCTCTTCCCATTCATGCTCAGCCACCACTTCAGGCAGGAGAAAAACAACCAGAAATGCTGAAGTATGATATGAAGCAGTTTATTTGTGGTTAAGGAAGTCTGTCAGTACCTCAGACCTGCTAACCCTAGAGGTCCCAAGCATGTCAAAGGTCCCTGCTACTGTTACGCTTCTGTTGCTGCTGGAGTGGGAGAAATCTGCTGCTGTCTGGTGAGTGTTGAGGAAGCAGAGGGCTGAGGTAATGGTTGGACTTGATAATCGTAAAGGTATTTTCCAACCTAGTTGATTCTATGGTTCTGTGAAGTTCAGGTTAGATATAAGGAAGAAGTTCTTTACTGTGAGGGTGGTGAGGCACTGGAACAGGCTGCCCCACAAAGTGGTAAATGCTCCATCCCTGGGAGTGTTCAAGGTTGGACAGAGCCTTGGGTGACATGGTCTAGTGTGAGGTATCCCTGCCTATGGCAGGGAGTTGGAACTGGATGATCTTAAGGTCCTTTCCAATCCTAATTGTTCTATTATTTTATGATTCTGTGATTCTATGATCTGATGCTGGAGGACTGTTAGGCCAGCAGAGGTGCTGGTTACAGGCGCTGAAGCCCTTGGGCAACGGGTGTATGAGGTGTGCATAGAAGGCATTGGTAAGACCTTGTGATAGGTGACCATGTGTTTCACTCAGCAGTGACCAAGGAGAAGACTTGATGCTTTGCTTTTCAGGACACTGGTCTGGGTGATGTGCCAGCTGGCTGGGTGAAGGGGTTCTGGTAGTCACCCACACCTGATTGGTGCCTTCCAGCAGGTTTGCTCCCTCACAGTCAATCCATCCTCACTCTGCCCACTGGGTTGACACCTTTCAGCCTTGCTAATTGTTAAAGCAGTTCAAGGACTAAAACTGATTGTGTCTGAGCAGCATATGGCCTGCTGGGCTTTTGAGGACCACCCAGTGGGCAGATTTCTGTTGCCAGTAGGCTCTTTGCCATCAAGGAAGACCACGTTGACATTCAGCAGTGTGCTAGAAGAGTTTTATAGGGGTTGCTATGGTGCTGTGGATGAAGCATGTGTGTAGCAGAAAGAATAGTCTCATTACACCTTTCATCCTGCAAGTCCAAGAGTGGCTGCATTGCCCTGTTGTGGGAAGATGTAGCCACGTTGGTTGGGGAGGGTAAAGAGAGGCAGTGTGCTGAGCACAGCTCAACCCAGAGGAGTGATTTATCAGTGAGGATGCCACCATTAACTGATAGGACCCATCCAGGCACCAGGTCAGCATCTGTTCTCACACAGAGCAACACTGCGTGGTCATTAGGGCCAGTGGTCGTATGTCATCTCCAGACATCACAGCTCATCAGCAGGCTGGCTGCTGCCTCAGGCCAGAGCCAGGGAGAGGGGCTGACTGGAAACAGTTTCCTCTGTTTCCTGCATGCCCAGAGACCTGCGCTCTGGATACTCAGAGGTGTCCTCTGTGCCTGTCACTGGGTTTATTCCAAAACTGAAATGAAGCCAGAATAATCTGTGACCTAAATGTAGGCACAAGTGGTGTTTATAGAATGAAAAAGCAAAACGACAATCCTTTCCCCCTCAATCTCTTCCCCAAAATGAAAAACTTCACTGGCCAAGCCCTGCAAATGAGGTTTTGGGGATTTTTTTGTGTGTGCAGTGAGGAGACAGATTTCTAAAGGCTGGCTTTCAGTTTTACAGGCGTTTATTATAGGCATGAATAATTGCTGGCACTGTGCTACCACTGCTGTTGTTTGCTCTTACGGTTAGGCCAATTACATATGTAAGCCCCAGATTTACAAGCAAAAGCAGAACTAAAGTAGCTTTGTAGCCTACATTTCAAGAACAACTAATGTGTAATGTGTCAGCTGTAAGTCCCCAGATTTGGGCCGTAAAACACAGAGGTCTATTGCCATAAATATGTGGACCCAGATTGTCCAAGGCATTATGTGACATGTGCTGTCACAGCGCAGAGTGAAGGACATAAACATGGATATTTGAGGACTGGAAACTTGTCCAGGTTCATCCCATGGCAAGATTTATGCTGCACTTAGGGAGTTCACAGAGAATGCACAGAAATGAGAGAAAATTTAACTGAGCATAATGGTTCTGCAAGATGGACTTAAACAAAGCCTGGCCAAGTCCTGTTTCCCAACAAGAGAATCGGTTTGTCTCTGACTCTTACTGCTCATTGAGCCCTCCTGGGGGAGAAGCAGGAAACATCCGTTGCTGAATTTCCAATTGATCTGTTCAGATAAAACTGAGATTTTTTTTCCTTGCTTTCCCATCCCTGGCAGTGCTCAAGGCCAGGTTGGACACAGGGGCTTGGAGCAAGCTGCTCTAGTGGAAGGTGTCCCTGCCCATGGCAGGGGCTGGAACTGGATGAGCTTTAAGGTCCCTTTCAACCCAAACCATTCTATGGTTCTTTTGCACAATAGCAGAAGAGGAGTGTGAAGGAGGTAGGTCTGGTTCTCCATGGAGTGTGAAAGAGGTGATGACTGGTTCTTCATGGAGTGATGGTTTCCAGACAACTGTTGACCTGGGCTCTGCATTGCCCACCCTGAGGAATGTCTACTCTCACTGTGCTGGTACCACTCAATACCATCAGCTGTGGGGTAAGGTGAAGAGCCAGCCCATACAGCAAGGAGGATGAAGAGCTCCATCCTCTTGGCCTGGTAGGAGGCTGGTGTCCTTACTGCTGGGGGGAGCGGAAAGGGAAGGATGTGAGTAAGGACAGAAGAAGGTAGGATGTTTGTGGATGCTGATATCATCATCACAAATCAGTAGTGGATATTGTCTGCAGGAGGTAATAGCAGCTCTGCTAGGGATGGAGGCCAGTGTCTCACACTCCAGGGGATGGCCACAGGAGGATGATGCACTCATGTCATTAGTCATTAGCGTGGAGCAGGTGGTTTCTCATCTTGCAGGGTTTGTGTACCCAGCTGGAGGTCATGGCAACCTCCATTGTGTAAACCACCTGAAATCAGTCTCACTGCTGTGTGCTGAGCTGGTGGATGGTGGTGAAGAGATGTTCTACACCAGTTCAGCTGGGGTGCTCCCACGTGGGTTCACGGATGTCTGTCTGGGCAGGAAGCATTGGTTTAGGACCATCAGTTCCTGAAGTGGTTTCCATAAGCATCTACAGCTCCTGACGGCAGACCAGCACCCCATTATCCCCCGGTCAGGCAGACCTCAGCCCACCCAGCAGCATGCCCCATGTCCCCCACTGACCCACTGGGCACGGCTTCCCTCTCTCCTCAGTACATGGCAGATGGGAGCACAGACCCCTGTTTGTTTACAAGGCTGTGACCAACTGAGTTTTCCATCCCAGCACTTCCTGACAAGTCTTCTTTCCTCCTGCGCCTTCACAGCACATGTGTGAACTTCTGGTTGTGCCACCTTCCCGTCCTCTCTTAGCAGAGTCTACCAGTGGGAAGTGATCATCACAACTAACATTTGCAGAGCGTATGTCTTTCCACAGTTCTAGAGCCTTCAATAGATTGAACCCTGCTTCCTCCTTTACCTCCAAGCTGTTTCTGAATCCGGGCATCTCATCTCCTGCAGCCACTCTCAGCTCTCAGAGCTCTCTTCTGCCCTGATGATTAAGCCTTTATCTCCTGCCTTGCAGAACCTACCTCTGATGCCTTTACCACTGCTGTCCATTACACAGATAGTGTTCATCTCAAGATCCTTCTGGCTATTCATAACCATTTCATTGCCAGGCTAAGTCTGTCTGTTTTCTCCCTCATCCATCGTAGTAGATGAGGGCTTTTCTCTTTGCCTTTAGGATCATTAAAACTTCATTAGCATGTCATTTTCTTTGTCAAGGTATCCATTCCCCCATCCATCAGTGATGTAGGACACTGCTGAAATTTCCTTCTTCCTGCATAATTATTTTATACCCCAGCATCTTCTATGCAAAATGTTCCTTTCTGGAAAATGCTCCATCTCCTTTCTCCACCCTTTCCAAACATCCAGTTTAGCTGTGGTACCTGCTGCAGCTTTGTTTCTTGTAACCAAAGTGAATTCATTGCATTTTTTCCATGTTTTATTAGCTAGCTTACCTGTTGAAACTCCTTGACAGCTTGATTCAGGCATTTGTAGGTGTTTCCTTCACCCTGTCTTTGGTGATCCGCATCACCTGGATGAAGTTTTCCTACATGAATGTCCACCAGAGGTATCTCTCCAGGCTCCATCTCCAACCAGGGGAGAAAATTTGTGGAACTGTTGGAGCGAGGCCAGAGGAGACCATGGAGATGCTGTGAGGGCTGGAGCAGCTCTGCTATAGAAACAGGCTGAGAGAGCTGGGCTGGGGCAGTCTGGACAAGAAAAGGCTCCTGAAGGGGAGACCTTAGAAGCAGCTCCAGTGCCTAAAGGGGCTGCAGGAAACCTGGAGAGGAGCTTTGGAGAAGGGCCTGTAGGGACAGGACAAGGGGAATGGCTTTAACCTGCCAGAGGGGAGACTGAGATGAGCTCTTGGGCAGAAGCTCTTCCCTGTGAGGGTGCTGAGGCACTGGCACAGGGTGCCCAGAGAAGCTGTGGCGGCCCCATCCCTGGCAGTGTTGAAGGCCAGGTTGGACACAGGAGCTTGGAGCAAGCTGCTCTATGGAAGGTGTTCCTGCCTGTGGCAGGGGTTGGAGCTGGATGAGCTTCAAGGTCTCTTCCAACACAAACCAGGCTGAGATTCTGTGACTCCTCTAAAAGTCAAATTGTCCCATCCTGAGGCAGGGGTCAGACACCCCATCTCCCACAAGGCAGATCATCATTTCTACTCACTGCTGGTGACTGTGAATTCCTCAAGCACTTGACAGAACAGAGCAGCCCCTTTAGAGTGAATCTAAAGCTGTGGATCATACTTAACCTTTGTGTATTAGCCTGTGCATGTCCCGAAATACAGGTGCAGTGCAGGGATATGCACACCACAGGTGGGAACATGTTTCTGAGGGAGCCCTGGCAGCTCAGCTCAGCTACATGTCTGAATTTTCAGTGTCTGGTGTTAAGTGAGTCGAATCTGACCCTTAGAACGGTTTGGGGAAACGTTTCCTTCTTATTTCGTATTTAGGAAATAGAAAGGTATACAGTGAATGTTTAAGAAACAACCGCAGTAATAACAGTAATTATGGGTGGGTGCAATTTTCCTTCATCTTTTAAGTGATTTTGTTACAACAGCTACCACTGTGCTGGTATTTGGCAGGGGCAGCGAGCGAGTACCCACTTGTTTCTGCAAAACGCGGTTGGGTTTTTAATGACCATCAGCAACACAACCTTGATTTTTAAATGTCATCCTAAATGTAGCAGTTCCAGCCGCCTCTGCCTGGCATGTGGGTGTTGGAGGAGGCATGAATCAGAAAGCAGAGAGAATTGCTGGGGCTTTGTGTGAGTCCTGAGCTTTCCTTAAGGGCTTTCCACCTGGGAAGTGGTTCGGGTTGGCTGTGGGCCTGTGGCAGCACTCCTGCTGTGACTCTCCCCTCTATTAATGCAGAATGAGTTCATTGATGCAGAATGAGTTCATTGGGCTTCTGCAGGACCTGTGTTCCACAGGTCATGCTTTCTCTTTATCAAAACCAGATAAAGAGGCCAAAAAGGTGTCCCAGCTTTTGCAGATGCAGCTTTTCCCTTCTCTCTCTGGCTGGAAGTGTTCCCCGGGCTTCGCTTTTGGAGCTGAAATCCCTGCTTGTTATTTGCAAAATGGTGATTTGCTTTTGTAAATGGAGCAAAGTCTTGTTTTTTGAGTCATGATTCAGTGAAACAAACCTTCTTTTCTCAAGTAAAATGATTCTAATAGCGCTATGAAACCCAGTGGGCCTGGGAGCAGACAGTTTAAAACATGACATTGCAGTGGGTGTGATTCTCCCTGTGATCCAGCAGCTTCCCTTGCCTGTGGAGAAGTGGGGTGGATTGAGATGTGGCTTGGTTGTTAAGGAGCAATACCTTCTGTCGTGGCACCCAAAGGTGCTCCAGGGCATATCCATCAGGAGAAGGGATGGGAGATGATAGATTTGCTTGATGTGAGGCACTGCCTCTCTCCATTACAGGAGGAACACAGGGAGCTGTGGAACAGATGGCAGGGTTAAAATAGGACAGTGCATCATGGAGATGCTGCTGGAAGGGAGAGAAGTGAAGTGCCTGTTCTAACACCTCGCTTTGTGTCTCGTGGAGGAGCTGGAGAGTGCTGGCGCTCCACTGGCATTCCCGGCAGGGACACGCCAGGCACAGGCTTTCTCTTCGTTAGATTATTACCATTTGTCTTAAGGAAGAATCATCTCAAGTGAGCAAGCAAACAAATAAAGCGAATAACACTGGAAAGGCTTAGCCTTAGGCCTCCTTTCAGTGTCTCTCAGGATTATTAGTGGGATGGATTATACAGGTGCTGGCTGTTGCTGGAGAACACCAGCTCAAGTGTTAGGAGCCCAGAGGTTTGCACTGAGGCTTTGCCTTTGCAGTGCTTTCAGACAGCTTTTTGCAGTGGTTGTGTGCCACATGAGGTGTGCGAATACATTTGTGGGAATGTGTGAGTAACTTCTGAGTCCCGAAGTTCTGCTCAGTGCCATATGAGACCTCAGGGGGCTGCTTCTGTCCAGAGCTGCCCTGCCCGAGCTGCTGTTGCAGAAGGGTCTTGTTCAGGGGACCTGCAGCAGCAGCGAAGAGCATCCTAGGCCAGTTTTGGAGCTGGGATGCTGGCAGCATGCAGGGAAAAGGAGGCACAGGGGGGCACAAACCCAGCACTGTCAGTTTCCCCATCTATATATAAATCACGGGGTGCTTTGAAGTCCCTGTGATGAAAAACATAGGATAAGCTCAAGGACGTGGTATTAATCCCACAATATTGTTCTTGTTCCTTGCTGTGGAGTGGGCTTTTTTAAGAGAAATCAGCACAGTTTTGGTGGGCTATGGCTGACATGGCATGGAAAGAAATGAGTTCTGCTTGGACTCATAGAGGATTGCTCGGTTTTTAGTGAAGCAGCCTCTGGAGCAGATCCTTAGGCATCAAAAAGCATTTGAGCTGTAGTAAAATAACAGGCTTATAGCAATGCCTAGGGTGTGTTTTGTAAGCATGACATACATAGCTGTAGGGTTGATTTGCACCTCAAAATACAGCATTAGTTGGGGTGATTGAGCACTGGCGGAGTTCCTGGGATGTCCCTTTCCATGTTCTATGGAGCCCTTGCTTGTACCTACCTGGAAGGCTCATTCATTCAACAGGTTTTGCTGGAAGAGAGCTTAGTCAGGTTCCTTGGTTGCTGCAGAAGGCTCATGGGTCACCCGGTCCAGCCCTTAAATCACAGTGAGGTAACAGACCCTCCAGAGGGGGCTGCATGGGCCCATCAGAACAGAGATGGGGTAGTCTTGATAGGGCTGCCTTGTACCCTTTCCTCTGTAGGCTTCTCCCTTCCACTAGAGCAGCTTGCTCCATGCCCCTGTGTCCATCCTGACCTTCAACAGTGCCAGGGATGGGGCAGCCACAGCTTCTTTGGGCACCCTGTGCCAGTGCCTCAGCACCCTCACAGGGAAGGACTTGTGCCCAAGAGCTCATCTCAGTCTCCCCTCTGGCAGGTTAAAGCCATTCCCCTTGTCCTGTCCCTACAGACCCATGTCCAAAGCCTGTTTCCTTTTTTAATCAGAAAATGCTTCGTGAGTCTTTGGTTAAACTTTAAGCTGAGCTCCTCCACTTGCCCTGGTCTTGAGGGGAGCTTCAGGTGCACAGGCCCCTCCAAAGCAGACCAGTGAGGCTCTTGGCTGACAGCCATGAGTTTGCGTAGCTGGGGGTATATGCTGGTACAAAAATAAAGCTCAGAGCTGGCAAAGCCAAGGGTCAGGAGGGCAGAGAGACTCTGGGGTGTCCTCAGGATCCTCACAGCATGCTGGGCAGGTGGGATTCCTGCCTGGGCTTGCTTTGTTCCTGTGTGCAATCTCCAGCCTGTTTTCCGGTACCTTTATTTTTCTCTACATCTATAAATACAGCCTGTCCTTTGTTGTTTGTGTGTGTTCAGCAGAACAATCTGGTGTGGTTGAAATCCTAACAGCACCTAAGATTTTATTGTCCAGAGCTGCTTTTCACTCTTTTACTGTGCTCTGTGGTGAGGTGAGGAAGAGGAGGGGTTTCACTGCCACTCAACTCGGTCCCTCCATTCACATCTCTCCTCTCTGGTGCAGTTCTGCTTTGGGCAGCTCCTGGTTTTGGTTGACTCCAGGAATGCCTCAGCTCTGCTGCCCGCTCTGGTGATGCTGGGACAGTGGGTGCCAGCCATGGGGACATCCTGCACCCCTGTGAGGTGTCTTGCTGCAGCAGATTGGCTTTTTTTTCTAGTTTTCATTACTTGCGTTTACAGCCCTTTGTATAAATCTAATTATCCATCTGTTACACTACATTTCAGCACTGCAGCTTGTTTGATGTGGCTTTTTTCCCTGTTCCAAAATACCAGCTGCCTTTGCCTTGCCCTGGCTGGGCTTAGGTGAGCCAGATCACCTTCTTCCAGTGCTCCCAATGGCTCTTTACCTTGGTCACACCACGAGAAGCAGCTCTGCTCTGTGCTTCCACCTCAACATCCTTGTGACTGCAGAGGACCAGAAACTCACGCTAAGTAATTCCCACTTATATCATTCATCCAAGAGCAGTTTTCCCTGGTTAAACCCAATGTCACGGTGTCCCCAAAGGAGTTTGGGGCTTGTTTGTAACGGGATGTTATAGACTGCTGGCTTTCAGAAGGGATGTTGGAGAGCTCTTGAGAAGCTCAGCTATCTCTTGCTGGTGCCCTGGACACACATACATGGTTGATAGCAATCCATGGTCCCTCCAGCTTTTGCCAGGCAGTCTTCCATGCTATTTCTGCCTCCCTGGGTGACTCATGCTCCTTGGTTTAAGTGTCACATTAGCCCATCAAAATCACAGTCACATGCTCACTTCCAACTTATTCTCTGCAGTTCTGTTCTCCTCTTAGCAACAAATACTCAATAACCTAATTGCTCATTAAAACCCATACTTGCATCTATGTAATCCATTATGTCACGTTGAGACGTGTTGCTCTCACAGGGACGCTGCTGCTCCCCCGCTACTGCAATGAGCGCCTGGCTTGGTAGAAAGTGAGAAGGCAGCATGGCATTGAAGTGGAGATTTTCATCTTCTCAGGGGTTATTTTATGTCTCTCCTATATTCTGTGCTTTTGAACATCTAACATTGCTTTTATGCTTCACATCTTTCATGCGAAATTGTTGTATTGTGTTGCCTATTGAAACCTAGTTTTCCTTTTGTCAGGTTTTCCTCCCTCACCCCTGCTTTCTTCTTGGCTGTATTTTGATTGGCACGACTACTTAGAGCTCCATTTTCCTGGGTGGTTTTTAATCTCCTTAAGTCATAGCTCTGAAGGCCTTTGACTGTAATAAACTCCGGTCTCAGCTGATGCTTGGAGAAGAGCCTTTCTAGGCCAGTTCTGCTGCATGCAGACCTCAGTGGGGGCTTTGGGTGTCTGTGCTTCATCCCTCCTCCTTCCAACTCCTGATAGTCACATGTGGCCTTGTTGGGGTTGGGGTTATTTTATTATTACCTTGTGCATCTCATATTGTGTGTTCAGATGTCCTTTTCTATAGCACGGGACTGCAGTAATGGGCAGCCTCTGTGTTAAATGTGTTTTATCTTATGCACCAACCCTGCACTTCAGCCTCAGTTGCTGGTATCCCATGGCAGAGCTGGGTGGTTGCTTCAGAGGATGAGGGGGCTGCAGAATTGTTTCTATTGTATTCATAGAATCATAGAATTCTGGAATGCTTTAGGTAGGAAGAAACCTTAAAGCTCATCCAGCTCCAACCCCTGCCACGGGCAGGGACCACCTTCCAGTAGAGCAGGTTGCTCCAAGCCCTGTGTCCATCCTGGCCTTCAACACTGCCAGGGATGGGGCAGCCACAGCTTCTCTGGGCACCCTGTGCCAGCGCCTCAGCACCCTCACAGGGAAGAGCTTCTGCCCAAGAGCTCATCTCAATCTCCCCTCTGGCAGGTTAAAGCCATTCCCCTTGTCCTGTCCCTGCAGGCTCTTGTCCAAAGTCGCATTCCAGGTTTCTTGTCCCAGTTATCCTCTTCTTAAGAGCAAGGTTTGGAAGGAGATGTAGCCAACTGGTGTGTACCTGGGATGTTTTGGATTCGCTGCTGGCAGGGCTCACAGCAGCTGATAACACTTGTTTCTGATGGGGACAGTTCATGCCATAGCCAGTACTTTGAATGCCGTAGGAAAGCATGTTCTCCCCATGTGTCACTTTTCACTTGGACTGTTTTAATGCTCTTTCTTAAACCTGCCACTGACAGTTCAGTCGTGCAAGCATTAACAAGCTGATCATCCTGCCTCTATTTTCTGCCCTTATTCAGACTCTCAGATTTACAGCTATAGTCTGGCCTGAAATTACTGAATTCCATTCAAACCTTTAAGCACTGACATCATAATGATCAGTGTTATCTCTCTATCTATTATTTGTCAAGAAAATTCAATATGGATATACTTACAAGAGCTGTCAGAAATCCTCCAGATAGAGAGGCCTCCTGAAAAGTCATTGGCCTTTTCACTGTGCCCCTGCTTGCATTGCTGTGGCTTTCCAGGACTCACAGAAATGACCTTTTCCATTGCCTTTCAAATTCCTACCCAGGTATGATGAGCACAAGAAGCCAGGCAAGGCTTGGAGCTGTAAAGCCACATTTCAGACCCAAGCAAAAGCCTCGGTGCACTCTCATTGTCTTCATTAACAGTTTTTAGTGTGAGAACTGGGGAGGGCGAGGTGAGCCACGCTGCCTGCTTCTGATCCTCAGGTTATAGCTCTGCCTAAATAGACTATACTGAATTTTTTAGGCTGTTTCACAGAGTTGCGGACTTTGATCCCTGGCTTTGATTTCTCATGTGGCATCGCAGACCGCAGGTTCTGTCGAGAGAAGAGCCCCATTAAGCCCTGTCTAGCCCAGTGATTATCTTCCCTTTCCACCACCACACCAGGCTTCATCAAAGCCCCAGCTCTCCAGCCTGTGCCCTGGGGGGGCAAATGCTGAGGCAGCTCAGCAGTGGCCATGAGAGCGGGTGTGTGGCCACTACTGCAGCTCCAGCCAGGGCAGGGGAAGTGCTGTGCTCAGCACCCTGCTCCTGCCGGGCAGAGCATCCCCTCTACTGCAGTCCCTCTCTCAAACCTCTTGTTGGTCTTTCTCTGCCTGGCTTCAGCAGGATGCTCAGAGCAAGGAGGTGACCCTGTTTTCTCGCTAGGGTCTGTTGCAACAAGCAGGCCAAATAAGAAATGCTGTCTGTGTCCTCATGGGTCCCCGGGTCCCTCTGCACCACTTGGCTTTCCTTTGCTCAAATGTATTTTAAATCTCAATCTAATTTTGCTGCCGTATTGCAAGTTCCCACCTAACTCAGGAGCTGCTCTTGCCTCAGGGCTGTGTTGCTGCTTTTCAGTCTTCCCACATCCTTCACATGTGCAGCCTGGGAACACTTGAAAAGTCTCTCCTAAATTTGTATGTGTGTACTTGGGGTCATCCTAGGAGCAATAGGGTGTCTGTCTCTTAATGGATAGCGCTGTTAAAATCCCTTGCTCAGCATGGAGCTGCTTCCATGGAGTGAGTTTGCCACTGAAAATGCCAGAGAAGCCCATGCTGGATTTCAGGAGCAAGAGCCATGTTCCCTGTGCTGCTCCTGCTCCTTAACATGCCCAAAACAGTGTCCAGGGAGAAACAGCAGCTGTCCCATGAGCAGGTCCCTGACATCCTGGCAGTGAGGTGTAGGGGAATGGCCGCATGTTGAAGACTGCAAGCTGCAGCCCATGGGGACACTGCTTGGAGGGCTCTGATCCATTGTGCTGCTGGTGGGTCCCGTGGCTGCTCATCCTCATCTTAAGGTCTTGCTGCTTCCACAAAGAGCTTTAATGGATGAGAAAAGGGAGAAGGGTGCAGACAGCTTGTGGAAGGTGCTGGGTCCATCCCTGTCTTCACTACCCACCAAGGCAGGACGTGCCACTGGGCACAGAGGCACTCTGACAGCGCTGATCGCTGCACCTCAGCCCATGGGTTTATTGCTTCTTCTCCCCTCTCCATGTGCTGTTGAAGCTTGTGGTGTTCTGGCAAACCAGCCTTGACTGCAGTAATGTCTGGCCCCTCGTGGGAAGTTGTAACTCCAACGCAGTGAAATAGAAACTGGCAGAAAATGGAGCGTTTCCTTCTGCCGCCGCGAGCTGCAGCAGGCGGGCTCCGACGCAGCTTTGCTGCTGCGGCTTGGCTGCTGCCTTTCCCTCCTCTGCTTTTTGTGTTTTCCCCTCTCCACTGAAGAGCATGGTCACCCTCCTCCAGCCACACAGAGGGAAACGTGCTGGGCTGATGGAAAGCTTCCATAGAACCACAGGCTCCCAGCCTGGTTTGGGTTGGAAGGGACCTCAAAGCTCATCCAGTTCCAACCCCTGCCACAGGCAGGGACACCTTCCACTACAGCAGATAGCTCCAAGCCCCTGTGTCCAACCTGGCCTTCAACACTGCCAGGGATGGGGCAGCCACAGCTTCTCTGGGCAC